>CAJQZM010042226.1:0-46322 GCA_907164665.1 Colias nastes | reverse complement strand
CCTTAGAATAAATGCTAATTTTAGTAAGTGAAGTTTAATAAAATTAAAAACTTTGTAGTATAAACTCATTAAATTATTGTATTGTCACCAATACTTGTGTTGGTTTCCTACAAGTATACAAACATACAGGTGAAGTTAATAAAAGTGTGTTAAAAATGTTAAAAATGAAAACAATTTCTATTTCATATGTTATTAAAGGAAGTAAAATATGAATTATTATTTATAATTGAGTTCTATAATATCCAACCCCTGCTGACTGAAAAAATATAATGTCCAAAAATATTGAATTATAAAAGTATTTGAATGTGTCGATTTTTTTATGACCGAATGCAATAACACCTTCATAATTTTATTATTGCTTATCTAATAATAGGCTTTTAAATGATCAGTCAGTCAGAAACCATTCTGATTTCTGAATTTTGGATGCTAACTTGCTAAATGCAATTTTTTTCTAAGTTTAGTGACCGCTCGATTTTCCTGTATTAAGGGCATTACGATTTCACATAATTTAATAATATTGTGTATGTAAACGATCTAGATTCTAGAATAAATCTATAGACAATTTCTGTACCCTGTAAAACTATTACAATATTCATTATCTTATTTCGTTTCTAAATTTAGGATAGTGTGATCAGAAGCTTCGGATTTCAAAATGAGCTTTCTGAATACGCCCTATGTGTTTCTACATTCAGTCGCTAAATTTAGAAAGGTGTATTATGGGCATAAGAGCCAAGCGATCTCCATTTGTATTACGTTGATAAATCTATACTTTTGGAAGCAATCTCTAATGCTCATTTTTTATTCGTGTAAGTTTTCCGCCTGCGGCTTAGCCCGCTGTGTCAACTAAATAAATTTTACATCTATACCTTTCACTTTAATATAACCGCATCAATAACCATCGCGTAGTTTTAAAGATTTAAATTTTAAGCTTCTAAATATGTGGTGCTAGCAAGAGCTAGTGATAACCATAGACTATGCATAATATAATAGCTGTGTTTTACCTGAAAATAAAACACATATTAAATACTTACCTATATTTGAAGCTTACTTATTGAGAAGGTACCTAGCTTTTCCCGCCTATTTTCCCTCTCTTTCTCGTTGTATATATGCTATCTCTCTCGCACACGGCACACCTCCCACCAGGTGGCGCGGCCGGCGCACGATAATGTGCAGGCGCTTGATCTTCTTCATTGAGTCGAAATCCTCAACAGGTGGACGTTAAGTGTAAGCTTCAAATATAGGTAAGTATTTAATATGTGTTTTATTTTCAGGTAAAACACAGCTATTAAACACTTGACCGTAATTTGAAGCTTACTTATTGAGACCCGTTTGTTACCCACCTGGTGTACAATATATGGACGCCAATGTGAATTTGAATAGGTACATAAGTATTTACTTATTTCTATATTTGAAAGAGTAAGGTGTGCAGATAGTATACCAATAAATCACACAAATTTTTATATTATTTATATTAACAATCCCAGATGAAAAGTTAATCAAATAAGAACCAAAAAGTTAATCATAATGATTAAAAGTATTAGAACTTATGAGATTGGTTCAAGCGTACCTTAGTTAACCTTTTGGGCTTGAAAAGTTAAAGTTACTACAATTTCCACTATCTTTAGCGTAAATCTGCGAAAGAGCAAGTAACGACTTTTAATTACGCATTTAGATGTTACTTACAAAATTAAGCAACAGCTCATCACCGACGAGGCAAGAATACCTCAAACTCAAACCTTTATTTATTCAATTAGACTTCTGTAGAAGCACATTGAATCATCATAACATAGATTTACCAGCTGTCTCAACTCACACAGTTTTAACCCAACCTGCTACTAGCGGACAAGAAGAGACCTTGGTCTTTACTTTTAGGGTCAGAAATAAATTCAAAAGGTCATTCCTTGGATAAGGTAATAAAATAAACCAGGTAAACGGTTTAAAATTATATTACATATATGTAACATCCAACCAAAGCGTGCGGTGTCTATTAATGTTTAGAGCCAACGCCACCGATAATAATCTAAACATGGCTGGTACTTTCAGTGCAATGCATGAATTATTTATTTAAAACTGATAGGTTATAAACTCTGTACTGGAAACAAATATAATGAACTCAAGAAGTTAGAGACTAAAATGATAAGAGCTTATCTGTGTCCCAAACCTGCAATTACTACAGCTAAGTACGTTAAGTTTTAATCAAATTAATTTTAAGATATAATTATGATTTACATCAGAACTTATATACCGAAAGTCTCGGGACTACATAACGTGACTTATTTATAATAATAGTGTTTGTGCATAACACTAGGCCATCGACAGCTATATGAACGTCAGATAGGAAATGAGCCAAATTTATCCAGTAAGTAACAAAGGTTTTAACTATACTTATTCTAATTCAACCAACTTCTACTAGCTACTCCGTATGTCTTTTGGGTAGACGGAGGCAAATAGGATTTTTCTTCCGACTATAACATTTGATATTTGGAAAATGTACTCCACATTTTCATACCTTCAGAGTCAGATTCTAGTGGTGCAGCACTAAACACTGTCTATTAGGTGGATGGTAATGCTGACCGAGCCTTCAGTTCTGCTTTCCAGAATACCTTCGCCCTTCTCGGTGCTACTACTACTGAAATAGCGGTACTCTTACACGTCGTTCAGGCTTCGAACTGACTAGCATTTCTCATATTATCGTTACAACCCTCGCTCGCTCTAACGAGAACAAATTATTGCTAAGGAATTCTGCTGCAGGACAATGGCAAGAGATTATTATGCATTATTATGTTCAGGAATATGGTGGGTTCTGAATACTATCGTCGTCTGAAGGTATCTCCTTTCGATTAACTGCATTGCAGATCTGATCCCATTTTTGTTCCGTAGGAATGCTACGACTGTCTAAACGTTAAACTGGACAAAGAAAGTTGCCCTGAATATGGTCGGTTGTTCCAACATCCCTAATATGGCTAGCTTAACTTAGTTACCCCTTGATTGTAACTGCTACCAATGGAGGCACTGCTCGTGGGTTGTCCACAGTTGTGCGAGTGCAAAAATGAAGAACTGAACTCGTGGGGAGCTATGTCGAATGAATCTGTTTTAAGATTATGAAAGGACAGTTGCTTGTGGATGCAAAGACAGGACGTTACTTTAGTCATCTGTAACCACCACGAGAGGCAGCCACGGACAGTGATATAGTAAGAACTAAACTAGCAAAGTTTAGTTGGCTTACCAGACTTTGTCATGTTTTAAATGCAGTATATCATCTGTATAGCATTGCATTTATGACCATTGATAAACTTAATTCAACCGCAACCACGAGAAGCAGGCACGGATATCGATATAGCAAGAACTAAACCAGCAAGGTTTAGTTCGCTTATCTTTGTAATGTTTCAAAAGCCGTATAGTCTGTATTGCATTGCATTTATTGCCCCCCCCCCCCTTCAAATCAAAGAAATGAGAAGTCATCTGGCAGAGCTTTCTCGTGAAGGGTAGGGGTTCCAAGTAATATCTAATAATACGAGGCTTTTGTTTGGAAGGATTGACCTTCCGTTATTAATTATCCTCTATCCTAAGTAACTCAATAGTCAGAATTCACAGCACTCGTTGAGTACTTAAACGTTTTACGTTAAAAGTTGTATATAAGTTTATTATATAATATAATAATCCTGGTGGGATGACAAGAAACTTGTCTAAGCAAATGATTATCCTAATCCCTCAGCGATTTATTGTTTGAGCCCTGAAGAAAAGCTCATGGGTGCCATAATGAGGCCAAATGGGTTGATAAACGAGTCGAATAAATTGCCTACAAGACCGGGCAACTAAAGTAGGCCTATGAGAGGTCAACTATACATAACCAATCGTAATTTGTTACATTCAATCGCTTTGCGATTAAAAAATCTCTTCAGGTGTTTATGTGAAAATTGGTCGGCTAGTGCCATGGAATTACGATACCAAATATACCGTTGACACAAGGCTTGGTGACAATCCTCGAAACCACCGCCACAAATCATCTGCGAGATGATATTTGATCCGACTCGCCTCCCTTTGTTGTGAATAGGCTCTGCATTGGTAAATACAATTTGTTTAAGTTCCAATTTCCATAATTGATAAACCAATGGTGGTTTCCTGATTAAATAAGCGTAAGCTAACCTTTTAGGATACAAAGTATTCATTTCATGCGCCCATTATTTAACGTCTCTTACCTATTTTATTGTATTTATAAGGTTATATTACTATACTTATATTGTATAGATGGCCCACTGTGAAATAGATTTCAAAACCTTTTTCTACCTACCTTAGAAGAGTGAAGATCCGTTACCGTCATCTCTAAAACTTTCGTGGGTCCTCGTTGACGAAAGCAAATATCTATGATCATTTTAATGATCAATCCTTTGCATATTTGCACCAACCGCAATCAAAGCCCCGCGAGGGCCGATATACATATGCACCATTTCCCCGTGAGGGACGGTCGTAATCAAAGCCCCGCGAGGGCTGATATATATTTCCACCATTTCTCCTTGAGGGACGGTTGTAATCGAAGCCCCGCGAGGGCTGATATATATTTGCACCTATATCCCTGCGAGCGACGGCTGCGCGAGGGATGTTTGTAATTTGAAAAAAGTAGGGCCTGCCAAAAAATGCTTAATAGTCACCCTGCGAGGGTGGGTTTAACCTGGCTAACGAACCTAACCTGCGAGGAGTAGCGGTTAAACCTAGCGGCCACATTTATGTAATCTGCTTCGAGCAAGATTTAAGGTGCTAATATAAAATTAGAAGTTATTAATAATCATTTAAAATAATAATATAGCAATTAACAAGGTACTTTAACTTATTTTCCAATGCTAGGAACAGCTGTCCAGGATGAAATAAGAATTGATTTGACAATGGTAATTAATTGTTATGTATATATAAAAAGAAGGCTTTAACTATTTAATACAGTCAAAATTCAAATCATTTACACTAAATTTTTAAAATGAACTTCGATTCATATTTATTTTAGTTCATACAATCGATGTCACATTCAGTTGCTTTATATCCGTTAACATTCCTTACGAACGCAGCCATACCATCGTAGGACGGTTTTATTGCACAAAATAATCTCCGCTCACCCGCAATTTTTTACTTTTTGTCAAGGTGTACAAGTTTATAATATTATTCTAAAACGTTAGAATAAGTGAATAGTAAATCCTTTGAAATGTCTCTAAATTCAATTTCTAATTAAGGTATCTCGATAACTATACGATAACGTCCCTTTCCAAACTAGAGAATTTAAATGTAAAATTTTGGCACTTACTCGTTGTAACCAAAAAGTTGCATCATTTGAAACATAGGAAACGTAATATAAATAAAAGTAATTTTCAAACCAAAATTGCCGTGTGTAATACCTATGTCTATTTACGCATAAATACGGATCAGATTAATACTCATAAAAGGACACGTATAGACTACGGATACTTTTGAATGTGTGGTACGTTCATGGTACCTACTGAACATGTGCGTATTCCATCATTATTCAGATGAGCGGCTAACTCCCGGACGATTTATAACATATCACGACATGTTCGGACACGTCGTGATTCGTGCAATTACGCTAACATCAATTTGTTCCTGTTATAATACCTATATAATTTGTTCTTTGAGCTGACTCATCTCGTTCGATAATTTTTAGTAATAAACTATACTCCGAACCGTTCCTAGTGATAACGACAATGTAATAAGGTCGTAGCAATGGATTGCATGCCTGTTAAGCTTTGAGTTGGCTCATAGGATTAGCCTTGGATTTATCCATACCTACTATTAATAATATTCACTTGTAACCTTGTAATAAAAACACATTAAAAATGAAATAAAATAAAAATATCTATATAAAAGAGAGGGTATTTGATATATTTAGTCAATATCAAAAAATCACAAAAGTAATATTAACGATTCGAGTAAAGCCGAACGGTAAATCCGTTAAAATAGGTAGCTTTACTCACAGTATTAGAAATTCAAATATTCATTAGTATATATTGCATTATAAAATATTTCAAAAGAAAAGTTACTATTTCACGTAAAATGTAACGGTTGTATCGTTAATTTTAAATATCTTTATACATGCTATTAAGTATTTAAAGCATATTGAAAAATAAACTATTGCTGAAGGATTCACTAAAAGACCTCAGCATTTTAAATAAAGTCCAACGGATATACCGTTGATTTAAAAGATTTTTGCTCATTTTTAAGTAAAATATCATTACAATAGATGTAAAAATAACTCACTGTACCGATCCGACGGGATACACTTTTTCACACTTTTAGCACTTGCAATATGCAATACTTAATAGCACCAAGGTTGTAGTCTTGTAGACAACCTTCTCGCGGCGGAAGCTAGACGCCAATGAAGAAGATCAAGCGCCTGCACATTATCGTGCGCCGGCCGCGCCACCTGGTGGGAGGTGTGCCGTGTGCGAGAGAGATAGCATATATACAACGAGAAAGAGAGGGAAAATAGGCGGGAAAAGCTAGGTACCTTCTCAATAAGTAAGCTTCAAATTACGGTCAAGTGTTTAATAGAAAAATGAGAGTGGTAACTGGTAACCCTCTCAAGTCTTAAATGTCATGTTGCGTCATAATATTACTAATTGCTCTGTGGTTGCGTCAGTGTACTAGATCTGTGGTCAGTGTATACTGTATAGTTAGTCTATGGTCAGCGTGGAAGCAGGAAGACAGTGTTGTTGACGTTTAGAAAATAGGATGCGATTTTGTGAATAAAATAACAAGAATCTACACGAATATTTCGAGTTAAAATGGTGGGGACGTGTTGCGTTTATGGTTGTACCAGTGAATCTTATAAAGGTTCCGACTTATCATTCCACGTGTAAGTAAATATTTACATTTACAAATGTCTTAGTAAAGTGACAATTAACTAGGTACGATGCGGTTCTAATTTTTGCACTATTTCTTCAGTTTACCGAAAAACGAAGAGAGGCGAAAGCAATGGCTCGAAAACATGGAAATTAGACGAAAAATCTCAAAGAACACTGTCGTATGCAGCAAACACTTTGAACCTTCGTGTTTTGTTATGGTCAACTTTCGTCAATGCCTAAAAGCTGACGCTGTCCCTACGATATCCGCGGTAAGATGTTTTACTATTATAACCCTATAAAATTATAAAGAATAGAAAAAATTCGATCACGAGGCGGGACTCGAACCCGCATTCTTTCGCGCCATTCCGGGGCGGATGCCTGACCAACTCGGCTACTCGTGACCCGCCAGAGCGATCGAATTTATTATATTCTTTCAGTTTTATGTGTCTAAGGGACACACCGCGCGCCATCTATTGATTTATACTATAACCTTCCTTCGTAGTTTTAATAATTTATTTTCATACACACAATACGCAGTGGTGGCTCAGCGGTGTAAAATGTAACCACTGATAAATTCTACTACTAAATATCTAAAACACTAATAATATACCGGGTGTAATCGTTAAGTGTTTTTCCATGAGGCGATTTTGTCATCATTATAGCAGATATCAAAAAACTTTAAACTGATATCGAAAGTACAATTAATAATCTAAAGAGTAAAATGGCAATAATAAGTTTTTAAAATTAAAATGAGCAATATCCAAAAATGAGACATTCCTAATACAACTATCATCTTTAAAACTATGCAATGGATTTTGATGCGGCTTTTTTAAGTGAAACTTCTTTATCGGGGTTGGAAAAAAATTTAGTGTAAAATTTTTTCGTTACGCGTGACATTTTTCCGTTACGCGCCATCTTTTTCTTATCCCTACCACGCGTGATTCGAAGTATTTCTGCATATAGTAAATTTTTTTTAAAATAAGGTCATAAAGAAGTTTCACTTCTTACGTGTGTACACTAGTCACTAGTACACTTACACATTTTTTTTCAAGAGTGGTTTCTGCGGAAGGTTCTAATATATAATTTATTCGGTTCTAGACAAACAGGCGAAGCCAAACGCTAGTGACTAAGTGAAAATGCCACAATTCGTTGTTTTTTGTACAAGATTTGTTTTTATTTTACTTTACATTGGCAGCCCACAAAAGAAACAAATAAAAAAAACTGATGAATTTAAACTTTTTTACAGAAGGGATTCAAAACAGGGCCAAACGAAAATCAAATGATTATCGACGTGTATAATCATCTCCAAGAGACATGGCCTGCTAAGGATAGGATACATACACGAATGTGCGAGAAAACAGCTGAAGTCCTGGCAACAAACCCCGCTAAGGTGTGCCGAGTTTTAAAAAGGAAAGGTATCGATGTTACGAAAGAGCCCCAGAGGCCGATCACTCCAATAGAGGCGAAGGAATGTGAGGTATGTACCTTTTTGAAGTGAAACTTATTGAGTGTAAAATTTCAAGGTCGGGTTAAGGCAATACCGTCACGTCATAGTGGAATGCGTAATTTTATATATCTGTTTTGTATTTTGTGTATCTTTGAATCTTGCCAAAAACGCTCTTTTTTTTAAGCTACTGAGTTTATCAAGGAATGCTTAAAAATTTAATTAATGTTTGTATTGTTTTTTTTATAATTTACCTCAAACTAATTTTTGATGTAATTCCTCATTCTCATGTAGGTAGATGAAAAGTATAGTACAAAATACATTATTTAGTATCAATCATATATCAATACTAGTGGCCGATTTCACAACACCTGAATAATTTAATTAATAAAATTAAAAGAAAATTCCGCCCGCGGCTTCGCCCGCGTTTTCAAAGGAAAACCCGCATAGTTCCCGTTCCCGTTGGATTTCCGGAATAAAACCTATTCTATGTGTTAATCCAAGTTACCCTCTATATGTGTGCTAAATTTCATTGTAATTGGTTCAGCAGAATTTGCGTGAAAGAGTAACAAACACACACACACACGCACACATCCTCACAAACTTTCGCATTTATAATATTAGTAGGATTTCAGTCTGAAAGTGTTTAATATGCTATCAGGTACATTATTAACAAGTGAAACCAGCCTTTACAGCAGTAGAAACAATTTTTTATCTCAGGCTATGTGAACTTGGCACCCGACTTAAAAAAAAATCACATTTTTTGTGTTCACTTGAAAGATTTCGATATATAATATTAAGTAGTGAAACGTTTGTTATTGCGTCAAAAAATTATAGGCACCAAAAAGATTGTCCTCAGAAATTGTAAAAAAAAATTTTTTTTTTTTTCATTTGTTTCTTATAGATTAACGTTTGTAGTTGATTTTTGTGCAATTTTTTTCGTTTGTAGTTGAGCAGAAAGTATATTAAAATATTTTTTCATTTAAACCCATTTTATTTTCTACATAAAACTAATTCTGAATATGATACTAGAAACGTTAAAAATGACTTCTATGATACATGGTTCTAGATGGTGCATTGAAAATATCAATTTTACTTTTCCAGAGCGATAGCAGTGACAAAAGAAATAGTGAGCAAGAAGGCCCAGCAAAAACCAAGCGAACACACAAAACATATGACTTAAGACAAGGAAAAGATACACAAACACCCCAACCAAAGATAGCCGTTAAGAGGAATTTGACGAAAAGTGAAGTTACTTTACCCAGAGTTGGCGTGGAATGCTTAAAAAATATAAATACTTCTCTAGAACTTGTCACAAAGAACGGTAACGAAGAAACCTTAGAACATTACGAGTGTCCGTTGTGCAAAATATTGTACCCATCGAGTGAAAAAGCGATTGAGCATTTGAAATATTATCACAGTAGAGAAGGAATGTAAGTATTTAAACTGAAATCGTTATCATCAACTCATCTTCTCTTTACTATAATATTATAACGCTGAAGAATTTGTTTGTTTGATTGAACGCGCTAATCTCAAGAACTATCAGTCCGATTTGAAAAATTCTTTCGGTGTTAGATAGCCCGTTTATCGAGGAAGGTATAGGCTATGTATCATCACGCTATGACCAACAGGAGCGGAGCACTGCGAGTATAACCGCGAGTCACAGCTAGTTCACAGATAAATTACAAAATCATCACAATGAATTAATCAACTATCTAACACTAAAAGAATTTTTCAAATCGGACTTCTTTTTCCTGATATTAGAAACAATCAGCTTTATAATATTAGTATAGATTGAATGAAACTATAAATTAAGTAAGTAGATAACATTGTAATGTTGCATTTACATCAAACGAACATAGAGCTAGAGCAAGAGAATTCGTCGTGATCTTTTAGTGTAAATGAAAACTTGTATTCATTGTTCTTCAGTATTAGAACATTGCATAGAATCTTTTTAAACGCACTAAGAACAACGAAAGAATGCCTTACGCATGTTTACATTGGAATTTGACATAGTGGTAGTTAGTGGATGTATATGCACCGTAAAAAACCTATTTTTGAAGTGAAACTTCTTTATCGGGGTTGGAAAAAAATTTTGTGTAAAATTTTTTCGTTACGCGTGACATTTTTCCGTTACGCGCCATCTTTTTCTTATCCCTACCACGCGTGATTCGACGTATTTCTGTAAAGTTGCATATAGTAAATTATTTTTTGAAAAATAAGGTCATAAAAAAGAAGTTTCACTTCTTACGTTTGTACATTAGTACACGCACACATTTTTTTTTTACAGAAATCCAGAATGCATAAAGAAAGTGTCAGTACGACACTGCCCAGTTTGTAAGAAAAAGGTGAAATCATTGCTGATGCACCAATGCGAGAAAGAGAAGTTGTTTTTCGAATCAAGCGCGTTCAACTGTTCAATATGTAAAAAGAAACTGCCTACAATTAGAACGTTTGATGATCACGTGATTAAAACGCATTCGCATGAGACGTCGTACTTCCCTAGTTTTAATGGTAAGTTTTATATATTTTATTAGCTTCAGCTCTATGTTTGTAACGGACTGCTTTAGACTCGATTTTGAATTTAAATGGACAGATTTAATTCAAGCTTTGTACACTTATCAAGGATCGAAGGCAACGCAATAATTTCATGAGGTTTAGCATGAATGAATGAATGAATGAATGAATGAATGAATAAATACTTTATTTGCACCAGAAACAAAATAATAACAAAAAACACAGACAATAGAAAACGTACAAAAAGGCGGCCTTATCGCTAATACAGCGATCTCTTCCAGGCAACCTGCATGTTTTTTAAGGATTTTCAATTATATTCATTATTATAATATTTGTTCCAAAAGTCCAGTTTCCATAGACTATATACAAATTTGAGCACTGTATAACATTTGTATACACGAGTTCATTAAAAATTTATCCTACTGTAACAACTCTTTCACGCAATAACTGCTGATCTAGTTTTCATGAAATTTGGCACACACATAGACGGTAACTTGGATTAACACATAGCATAGTTTTTATCCCGAAAATCACACGGAAACGGGATAGTTCCCGTTTCCTTTTGATTGCAGATTTTATTTTGACTACTCGTGCGAAAAGCTAGTAGTGTATAAATGTCTTTTACGTTAACCGTCAAAAATTTGTTAATTTTCTTTTTTTATCTTCACAGATTTCGTATCATGGAAACAATATATAGAGAACGAATCGGGCATACTTTACAAAGTAGTAGAAGAACGCGACAACAAAAAGTACTACCGATGCGAATGTGCGGATAGATTGAAAATGAAACTATGTCCGGGATTAATGATAGCCCAAGAGTTTGGCAATGGGATACACGTTGTTCTCTTCGAAACACACGAGCTTATAAAGAAAAAATACACATTGCCAGCCAAATACAAGAAATATTCCATATCGAAGCTGGTAAAACCTGTCGAAGGGTACAACGCTACCAAAGTAATAATGGACGACAGCGACCAGTACTTGCAACTAAAAACGTTGCTAGAGAACATCGCGGTTGACGCAGCGAAGATTAACATAGCTGGCTTGAAAATGCTAATGAGCAAAGCACTAGAAATGGCCTCTATATTGACGAGCTACGATGAAGAAACAGAGGAAAATGTGGAGAAACAATTCAATTTGTCAGACGCGCAAATTGCAAACGCATTACAGGATAAAGATGATGACGTAACTAAAGCTAAACGGCCGAAATTAGACACAATGTCCCCGAAAATTGTGAATACATTCTCCTTAGCGAGTATTCAAATCAATAATAACAGTGACACGGCCAGTGAGGATGAACTAACCGATATAGATTTAGAAATATTAAAAAGTAACATGGAACGTAAAACAGTTGACACTGATATATTGAAAGATTGTAGCGATCAAACTGACACAAGTAAAGTGACATTCAACGACACGTATAAGGATTTTGTTACGAAGAACTTTGTGCAAGGCGATAAACCGATCAAGTGTCAACCGAAACGCAGGCCGGTCGTTAAGACGAAAATTGGTCAGTTTAATCCTGTTAAAATTGCTCCGAATCCGGAAGAGAAGAATGATGTAACAACGACGATTAGTGAAAAATCTCTAAAAACTAATCAAGTAGTTAAAAATGATGAAATATTATCTCCTAAAATTAATCAACTCGTTAAAAATGTTGAAAAAGTACCTCCTAAAATTAATCAACTCGTTAAAAATGTTGAAAAAGTATCACCTAAAATCAATCAACTTGTTAAAAATGTTGAAAAAGTATCACCTAAAATCAATCAACTCGTTAAAAATGTTGAAAAAGTATCACCTAAAATTAAACAAGTCGTTAAAAATGATGTGACAATGGCAAAAACGAGTGAAAAAAACAGTGTTAGTGATACAATTGAAGGCAAAGTGGTACCTAAAAGTGTGACGCGAGTGAGTAGTGTTAGCTCAAGAAAAGTCGATTTTGAATATGAAGTGATTGAACAAGAGGAAGACTGTAATATTTTAGTGTTAAAACTTTAATGTAATGTAGAACTTTGATCGATAGTGATTCCTATCCCCTTGTTAATACTGTGAATAAAATTTATATAAGTTACTTTAACTTTTGATACCTTTTTTGTTGTGAAAACTGAATTGTTTTCACCTATTTTATATTATTGATTTGATCAAATATTGTCAATTTAGGGCTGATTTTTCAATCCTTGGTTAAAAATTTTTCATTGAATAACGTATTAAACTATCATTTCAAAAATGTATTCTAATTGTCCGTATTTGACAATTTACAGGTGACATTTTAAAATGTTCCTGTAATACTTTATTGGACGGATAAATTTTAAATTTTTAACCAAGGATTGAAAAATCGGCCCTAAATGCTACATTCATTAAATTTGTTATAATAATGAATAAGAAAAAAAAAATTATTGACTGATTATTGTACTTTTATAGTTATAAAGGCCTATTCAAACTTCAGCTAGGTATTTGTTAGTGACGTCGGTAACGGTATCCCGAAGCCACGCGATTAAATCCTTACGTTGTATATTATAGAGACTCTTATCGCGTACCGATTGGCTGTTCTCTACTGTACTGGGAGCGGATACCGCTGTTCTTTGAATAGGCCTTAATGCGCGCCAAATTTATTATTAAATATGTCTAATTCGCACAAAAAAATATCACGAAAGAAAAATCGGAAATTCAAATAATAAACATTCATTTATTCAACTAGAATTAAACTAATTATTATCAATTTATGTACCTATATATTATAGCAATTTATAGTTAACCAATTCAGAAATTAGCTACAACATAGAACAGAAAAATGAATTCAATTTATTTTTTAACTAGCTTTCCGCCCGCGGCTTCGCCCGCTTTGTCTAAAACCTAATAAATAATATACTAAAACCATCCTCTTGAATCACTCATCATCTAATAAAAAAAACCGCAACAAAATCGGTTGCGTAGTTTTCAAGATTTAAGCATACAAAGAGACATAGGGACATAGGCTGTTTTCCAATTACAGAGCATAATGCGACTCAGTGGCGCACAATGCCGAATTATGCTGATGCTTAATTGGAACGTGAAACGCACCAGCAGGTTGCGCTAAGTTCAGTGTTGAAAAAAAAAATATTCATAGAGTTAGCAATAACCTCAGTAATGTGTAAATAAAAAGGTATACATAATAATTTGTTGAAAACTATTTACGGTTATTTTAAGTAATTTGGATTTTGATTATTTCATTAACATTTTTTTCAATGTTTGTACCTTCATCCATACTTATATTTATTTTTTTAACACAATTTGAATTAACTTTGATTATTTCGAAAAAACTACAATGAAACGAAAGCTTTAAAATTTTTTCCAACAATTAATAATTACTAACAATAAATCGATTGCACGCATCAATTCACGCGCATTACTTTTAAGAGTGCTCGATTGTGCGAAGCGTTGCTGTAATTGGAACATTCAACGTTAAGCATTATGCCGCATAATGCGCTCTAGTGCTGTAATTGGAAAACGGGGATAGTAAGCGACTTTGTTTTATAATATGTAGTGATACTGCAAAACTATTCACACTGTCACAATTATTAATTTTAATTTTATCTATGTATTATTTGATTAGTTAATGTCAGAGAGGTTAGTTTTGGCGCGTATTGTGTAATTTACTTTTTTTACCTTCAGGTATTTTATTATTGTAAATATAAAATTATGATTTAGTTTATAACCTTTACATGTAAATTTGTAAATAAGTAAAGAAAATCACAAAATATTGTGTATCACGTTTTCTTTTTATTTGCGTTTGCAACTTGTACGAAATAGGTAACGATTTCGTTTTTATGTTATTTATCAGACATGAATGTGTATGTGTGTCTAATTCATAAATATTATAATATTATGTAAAAAGGTAGAAAGGTTATAAAAGTGGCACGTCGAAATGTGGCTAATTGGCCTGAATCTGCCAGCTAATCTTAGAGCTAGCGCGCAAGAGCACTTTTGTCTCCGCAACTATTTTGTCTCTCCCATCAACTCTATGGGGAGTTGCGTCGCTACGTGCGCGCACTTTCTTACTAGCCCATAGAGTTGATAGGAGAGACTAAATAGTTGCGGAGACAAAATTTGCTCTTGCGCGCTAGCTCTTACGTTTACGCGGTGTAAGTTAGTCGTTGACGTTTGTGTGCCGCTTTTGAACATCGAATGTTGTGTTGGTAACCTATCTACACCTTTTACTTATAATATCACATTGTATTTAATTTTAATATAATTTTTGTTATAATTATAACTATAAAATTAAAGTTTTGCATGATAATGTTGCAGTTGTAAATGTAGTTTTTTAATGATGTCAAATTTAATTTATATAATCAATATTGTAAAAGTACCACTAAATTTTGGCGCCATTTTTTTGTTGTATTCTGAGTAGAATTTTTTTTTACGGGGTAGAATGTTTCATTGCCAGCGTTAATCGTGTTCCATAAAGTATTGGTTATGTTAGACAATAAGTAGGTAGTATTAAAAATTTTATACTCATAACATAGTTTTATTTACCTTATAATATTATATTATAAGTACTGTTTACCGTTTTCTAGAACAATAAAAAACTAGTATCCCTTAAAATTCAACGCTCTGGGGAAAGATCTTATCTTAATACTATTATAAAGGCGAAAGTTTGTAAGTATGGATGTATGGATGTATGGATGTTTGTTACTCTTTCACGTAAAAACTACTGAACCGATTACAATGAAATTTAGCACACATATAGAGGGTAACTTAGATTAACACATAGGATAGGTTTTATCCCGGAAATCCCACGGCTGTGTCCCACGGGAACGGGAACTATGCGGGTTTTCCTTTGAAAACGCGGGCGAAGCCGCGGGCGGAAATCTAGTTTAAAAATAAAAACATCATTTATTTCTTACAAATCTACAAGACATAGTTTTTATTCTGGAAATCCCACAGGAACGGTATTTGAAAACGCAGGCGAAGCCGTGGGTGGAAGTGGTTAAGTAAATATAGATAACAAAAAAATTGTTCGTTTTACACAATATGGCAGAGGCGTTTTTAAAATCCCCATGCTCGTGCCTCAGTTGTTTTTGCATGAACGAGTAACGCACATACATTCTTTTAATACTACTAAAGTCTTATTATAGTTAGTCCCCTTTAGTAATACAATTAAATTAGTTTCATGCTTCGAGTTTGTGCTTTTATTGAATGTATCAAATTTAAAATATTTTTTACCTTGACATGATTTTAGTTATTTTATCGTGGTAAATTATTATTTTTTAAAGTAAAACAAATATTTACAAATGAATTAACGCCCGATCAATGTATAGTCATAGACAATAGACCTAAATGTCAATAAATGTCAACTAATGTCAAAAATACGAATTTGAAATTTCAATACCTAACGGACATGCTTGAGCGAATTGCGATGTGTTTTAATTTATTTGTTGTATTTTAGATTTAATTATAATTTTGTGACGATAACTAAATTAAAATTGTAATTATAATCAGTGTGTGACACAGGACTACTACAAAATGCAGCAAGTATCAAAGAAAAGTAAGTACAAATTTTGCTAAACTAAAATTTTACAAATCGTTTGCGTTCCTATAATTTGTTTGTTCTACTCTTTATATACAAACTGTTGAGGGAAACGATATTTAATTTTGAATTAAGCCTTTCTAGGCTTCTTATTAAAATCATGAAATCATTTGACTTAATGTAAAAAGCTCAATAAAATTTATGTTGTGAGAATTGTTTGTATTGTTCAATGATCTATTTTCTTAGTTCCGAACACAATAATTATGATACTTCACTCGTCTGTCAATAGGTAGTTTGATTATTATTGACATTGTTCTTCCCTATTGCCTCATATTCAAGTTTTCTCTCCATATTCTAAATAATATCCTACCTACTAGGTATAATATTATAAATGAGAAAGTTTGTGAGGATGTGTATGTGTGTGTTTGTTACTCTTTCACGCAAATACTACTGAACAGATTGCAATTAAATTTAGCACACATATAGAGGGTAACTTGGATTAATACATAGGATAGGTTTTATCCCGGAAATCCCACGGAAACGGGAACTATGCAGGTTTTTCTTTGAAATCGCGGGCGAAGCCGCGGGCGGAAAGCTAGTTTATATTATGATCAATACTCACAATAACTAAATTAAGAAACACTGCAAAATCAATTCTTTTAACACTGCAATAGCTGTGAATCAATATTCTCTTTAGATATATTATGTATATTATGTGCAATAGAATTTGAAATGTCATAACATAAACTTTGACTGCACGTTTGGCTTAGTTAGTAGTGACCCTGCCTTCCAAGCCAGAGATTGTGGGTTCGATTCCCACCCGGGGCAAATATTTGTGTGATGACAGATGAACATCAATGTTTGCTCTGTGTCTGGGTGTTAATTATCTATATTAGTATGTATTTAAAAATTATATATGTATGTTTATCAGCCATCTGGTTTCCATAATACAAGCGAAAAGCTTAGAATCGGAGAAGGAGATCATGCCGTGTGTAAAAATATATATATATTATATTATTTACTAGCTAACCGCCCGCGGCTTCGCCCGCTTTGTCTAAAACCTAATAAATTATATACTAAAAACTTCCTCTTGAATCACTCTATCTATGAAAAAACCGCATCAAAATCCATTGTGTAGTTTTAAAGATTTAAGCATACAAAGGGACATAGGGACAGAGAAAGCGACTTTGTTTTATACTATGTAGTGATATGTCATGTCAGTGAGTAAAGCAACCACCGAAACATCTACATACGTTAAATCATCATTTTCAGAGATACTCGACCTCCAGTCCATCCTGACAAAGATGTCAGTTGATGTGTGCTGCAGTCTTGCGCTACCAGAGTTTGGAGTGTCATGGAAGGACCTATCGCGAGCGGTGCGCAACTCGCGCCTTCCAATGGTGCCGGCTAGCTTCGCGAAGTTGTTGTGCAGGTATTATCTACTAGCTACGCCCCGCAGTTTCACCCGCGTGGCTCCGCTCCTGTTGGCCTTAGCGTGATTTATAGCCTTTTTTTTTTTAATTGGTTAAATCTTCCAAAGATACCTTGCTCCTTCCCCGGGAGCCTTGGGTTATGTTGAATTCTTACCGACTAAAACCCCACTAGGGGGTTTCGGAGTACAGGGCAAGACACCTGGGGTCTCCCGGGTCCCTCCCCGAAGCCTTTGGCAGCCCTCACAAGCTGTTTGGCTTCATGGAGGAGCTCGGGTGGTTTCAGTTTTAGCTGGTTTCCCCCACCTCCCTCTCTCACGCAAAATAGGCGCTTGACGTCGAGTTGCGGAGAAATGCCCGTATTATTATTATTAAACCCCACTATGTTCCGTCGAGCCGCTTTAATGATGGGGCCGCGGGTATTGGTTGGAATTCTTCCGCGACCAGCGTGATTTATAGCCTATGAATATGGTAGTTAAGGCTAAAAAGTTTGACGTGGTGACTGGAAAATATGAACTTCTTACTGTTAAAACACTCCCGTCCGTAGCTTCCATAAATATTAATATCAAAAACTAACCGTGCCCCGCGGTTTTACCCGCAGTGCTGAGCTCCTGTTGGTCTTAGCGTGATTGATGATTTATAGCCTATAGCCTTCCTCGATAAATGAGCTATCTAACACCGAAATAATTATTCAAATCGTACCAATTGTTCCCGAGATTAGCGTGTTCAAACAAACAAACTCTTCAGCTTTATAATATGATGGGTAATATGGGTAATTAGTATTAGTATACATATGCAATAATAATTAAAATACATGTGTAAAATATAGTCCAATAAAAATACTGAGCGAAATAAGGTTTAAAATTAAATTTTTGCTGTGCAGGTATGCAAGTAAAACTATGGATGCGGAGGAGCTAGCCGATTTGGTAGCGAGGTTGCGGCTTAAGTGTAAGTGTTTGGTTATTTATATAGTTTTTATACAGGAATTGTTTGATTTACATATTAATTATTTCAATTTGTTTGTTGACAAACTGTTTTTTTATAGTATTTGTGTATTTATATGAATTATCATATTTACGTATACAGAATGAAACAAAATCCCCATAATACTCGTACTGATTAATATTATTTACTATCGCAAATACATAATTATTGTCGTTGTAAATTTATGATAAAAACTATTATAGGGAAAATCAAATACATTTTAGTGATTTTACTTTTCCCTATTTTTTTTTGCATGCCGTACGGCGGGAGAGAGGGAATGATAAGCGCCGCCATTTAAGATTCGTCTCTTCAATGAAACGCGTTATAAAATTTAAAAGTGTTAGGAATTGTTAAACCTAAACAATAGTTATAATAACAGTCCAATTATAATTATACCATACATTATTTTAAACCACACCTGTGTAATAGTTATCAAAAAGATACTTAAATTAAAATTATTCAAAACTTAATTTAAAATTATTCCAACATTACAGAATAATTACTTATTAATTTCCCATATTTTGTATTTTAATTTTTGAAGTGAAACTTCTTTAGGTGCGTTCAGAGTAAAATTTCATGGCAATACATACCGTCACGCATGGAGTAAGGCGCGAATTTTGGTATCTTTTAATCTTGCCAAAGAAGTTTCACTTCTGACGCGTGTGCTCTGTATACACGCTTTTTATGTATATCAATTACCTAAAAAGCTTCTCAATTAATTTCACAGTTATTTTTATATATTTTTTCATCTTATCAATAATAACTATCTATATATGAGTATTTATTTACAATTATATATGTATGTTTATCAGCCATCTGGTTTCCATAACACAAGCGAAAGCTTAGTATGGGATCAGATCGTGCCGTGTGTAAATTGTCCTGAAATATAAAAAAAATATTTTTTTAAGTGATAGCAACACAAACACGCACTTGGCATGTTATAACACTATTGGAGCCCCACACGGACCAACCGGTCAATGTGCTGTCTAGGGCTTTGCCCTCGCGCGTTATACAGGCGATACGAGCCGCGAAGGGACATAGGAATATGCGGCCAGAGGTAATGAAGATTGAAATATTTTTTAACATTGTTTATTTTATAGTTTTTATATCATTTACATATTAATATATACTATAATATATGCATTTTTATGGCACCGACATCAAACCTATTTAGTAAATAGCACATCTAAATAATATGTAGTAATCTATACTAATATTATAAAGCTGAAGAGTTTGTTTGTTTGAACGCGCTAATCTCAGGTACTACTGGTCCGATTTGAAAAATTCTTTCAGTGTTAGATAGCCCATTTATCGAGGCAGTTTATAGGCTATATATAATTACGCTAAGACCAAAACAGGGTCGAAGCAATGCGGGCAAAACCGCACAGCACAGCTAGTTCATAAGATCTTTTATTTTTTCCAGGTACAAATCGATAAACTCGGCGATCTTGTATACATAAGTGTTCAAATGCTGTCGGATACTAAGGAGGGAGCCATTTTGTATATAGCAACTCCACTGGGCCAGCCTGTAGCGGTTGTTAGTTCTTTACATAGCGGTTTGGTGAAGACTTGTGTTAAAGGTATGTATTAAGAGCTAGCGCGCAAGAGCAACTTTTGTCTCCTTCACTATTTAGTCTCTCCCATCAACTCTATGGGGAGTTGCGTCGCTACGTGCGCGCACTTTCTTACTAGCCCATAGAGTTGATGGGAGAGACTAAATAGTTGCGGAGACAAAAGTTGCTCTTGCGCGCTAGCTCTAAAGAAAGAAAGAAAGAAAGATTACAAGTATATGTATAAAGAACTTAAAACTAACTTTCGTACGAAGTCGAATGTTAAAATTGAAAATATTAAGTGTTAAAATTTATTGAACCAATAACTTTTACAAAGTAATAAGAGTAAAGAGCACTCGGACGTTGTTTATACGACGTTCGACCCAACTACCCTCACTTTGCTAATAGTCGTTGACTTGCTGCGATTTGTTATCAACTGACTAGTGACTACATCAATTAGGTAGCTGTGTAGAATCGCAGTACATTCTTATTACATTCAAACTAATATTTAACCCGGCCTCGCGTGTAATTTCTTATAAGGGGCCATCCATTAATCACGTGATGTTTTTTTTTGGCATTTTTTGACCCCCCCCTCCCCCTTGGTGATACGTGGTGAGGTTTAAGACTACCCCTCCCCCCTCCCCCCTATATCACGTGTATTTTTTCGTACCTGCAAAGAATCTATTTTTTATTTATAAAAAAATACTGGTATAAGTATCATCTAATTTTATTATAGAAAATTAAAGACTACTATAATAAACGTTCAGAGGTAGACAGAAAGATTGCAGTTTGTTTTTGAATGACATAAAAATAATGAAAGAAATGCGAAAAAGTTGTACGCGTTTGACTTAAAATAAATACATGTAACGCCGCTTTTCGGTTGAGTATCGCGCGCTTGCCGAAAAAATAAATACACGTGATATATTACTTTACCCCCCCTCCCCCTGGTGATATTTCGTGATTTTTTGATGGACCCCTCCCCCCCCCTTTCGAGCCTCACGTGATTAATGGACAGCCCCTAATATATTAATTTCTTGTCTTTAATATTAAACAATGTATAATAAAAAAATTTCAGCACTCGGCTACGAGACATACGAAGACGCTCATCTAAACGGACGCGACATACATTCTCTACTACGCATATACAACACTGGCAACACTGACCTCGCGGACCATTTGGCCGGGTTGCCAGAATATCGAGTGTTGCCAGTTGTGACCAAATCCGGTATAGATTATACGGGAAGGAAGTATGACGAGGAGTATGTTCAGAAAGTGATCGGGCCCGATCCGCCTCTTTTGTCCAAGTTGACTTTGACCTCGGAAAAAGATTTTTTTGATCCGGAAAGGTGAGATTTTTAAATCTATATATCACTACATAGTATAAAACAAAGTCGCTTTCTCTGTCCCTATGTAAGCTTAAATCTTTAAAACTACGCAACGGATTTTGATGCGGTTTTTTTTTAATAGATAGAGTGATTCAAGAGGAAGGTTTTAGTATATAATTTATTATGTTTTAGACAAAGCGGGCGAAGCCGCGGGCGGAAAGCTAGTATATATAATAAATCGTTGGAAAGTATTATTTAAAAAAAAATATTCAATTTACAGTTTTGACTTTCCTACGATTTTATTATAATACTAGCGGTCCGCCCCGGCTTCGCCCGTGGTACATATTATTTACGTTTTCTCTACATAAGGACCATCCTCGTACTTCAAGGAATATAATAAGAAAAGAATTATCGAAATCGGTCCACCCGTTCACGCGTGATGCCGTGACCAAGGAAAACGGGTTTTATTTTTATATATGTTACCGGAAATGTATGAAATCAAGGAATTGTATACAATTCCTAGGAAATGTGTACAATTCCGATACCATTTAGGAAATGTATAAAATATTGTTTAAAAAACTATTTAATGCATGCATATCCTAGGAAATGTATAATCTTCCTAGGAATTGTATACAATTCCAATATCGTATTAGGAAATGTGTAAAGTAAATGTTTTCTGTAATAAAACACGTTGTTATTTTTTAAAGTGAAACTTTTATTACATCGTCTCAAACTTTTTGGTCTGTGTAGCGCATGTCGCGTGACGGTCGAACCGTACGATAATTATCGTACAAATACGATAATTTTGTGCCTAAGTTTCACTTTTACCGTGGTTTCATAAAACCACACAACATTTTTTTTATTATAGCTCTTATCGATACAATCGGGTAACAGTCATACCGTAAAATTGTAATAATATTATGTTCATATTATTATCTTACTAATTAACATTTTAAAAATCAACTATCTAACTTTTAACGTAAATATCACAAAATCAACTTATATTTATTCTTATAAAATCAAATTTTCATTTGGCAAGTAATCAGTCCCCTCGTCCCGCTGTCCCCGCGTATATTTGGCGCAGTCGGATTGTATAATCCGCCGTATTACATTACGGCTAGCTGTTTTAATATGCCGAAAATTCGTCTTTTTCCAAAATTCTACAAAAAGACAGTCGCGAACCGACGGAGCCCCACTTCGTGGGGCTCCTATTTCTGTGTAGTTTTAAAAAACACGAACCTAACCTAACCCACCCCCTTATCCAAACCAAAAATTTCTGATTACGAATTATCAGCATAGTTACTACAAAATGCCGACCGTTTGTAAACGGCCAGATTATATACAATTAGCCTGCGACATATCAATATCTTAAATGTTTTACATTTCCGATAGCTATTTAGGAAATGTATAGATTTCCTAGGAAATGTGTATAAAATAATTTATTTCACACATTTCCGTGCGATTTTAGGAATTATATACATTTCCTAGGAATTGTATACAATGACGGATTACATACATTTCCGGTAACATATACATATATATAGATGTATAGATGATTTAAGCTTTAAAAACTTAAAAACATTTGTTAATAAGATGTATAAGCTGTGCTGTTGTTTCAAGCTATCTTAAGCAAATATTGCCAGTGCCAAGTATCATCAAAATCTGTTCAGTGGTTTCTGATAAACTCAAAAACTTATTAAAAAAAAACTTTCACTTTCATGTGCTATTTTTATTTTTACTTAAATTTACATATCATTTTTTTTGTTTACAGGTTGAACAAGAAAATGAAATTGACGCTAAACTTGAAGAGCGAAGACGTAGCGAAATCGTTGTATAGTTGGGCGCTAAAAGGGGCGATTGCGCCGACTTCAGAGTTATTTCATATATTCCATAAGATAAAATCGAATAAAATCACTTTGTACGATGAATGATCTAGCTGTGATTAAGATCTAGGATCTATGAGATCTATCGATGTCGAATCGGATGTAGGAGGAACTAGAAAGATATTAGAGAAAAATGTATTGTAGAAAGAAAGAAGTAAGATTTATTTCAACGACAAAGTTTTACGAAGAAGAAAAATTATGGAAAATTTACAAGCAAAAAAAGGATAAAAAATAAATTAAAAAAACCGCATCAATATCCGTTGTGTAGTTTTAAAGATGTAAGCATACATAGGGACATAAGGACAGAGAAAGCGACTTTGTTTTATACTATGTAGTGATGAATGTTGTAATTATTTGAAGAAATAAAAGACCAGTTTAAGAATATATGTTGTTTTATTACTTCCTAGCTGTGCCGGTATCACCTGTGGACAAACCCGCGTGCAAAATCAAGTATTCCCATAGCTCATATCTTATTCTGATGTATAAACTATATTCTTGTAAAGTTTTATCAAAATCCGTCCAGTAGATTATATCTGAAACAATAAAAAAACATCCATCCATACTAACAATTTCTCGTGTGAATGCGTGTGGCGCTGGTGAGCGGCCTCTTTCGGTGCATTTAGATCAATACAAACGAGCAAATGCTCATTCTAAGCCCACTATATCAAATTATTTTTATAACTAGAGGTCCGCCCCGGCTTCGCCCGTGGTACATATTTCGCAATAAAAGGTAGCCTATGTCCTTTCTCGGGTATCAAAATATCTCCATACTAAATTTCATGCAAATTGGTTCAGTAGTTTAGGCGTGATTGAGTAACAGACAGACAGACAGAGTTACTTTCGCATTTATAATATTAGTACGGATGTAAACCTAAGGTGTAAAGGGGCATAGAGCATTCTTTCGTTGTTCTTTAGTGCGTTCAAAAAGATTCTATGCATTGTTTTAATACTGAACAGACTGAACTACACTGAATATCTGTTTAAGAGTTTTCGTTTACACTAAAAGATCACGAAAGAATGCTTTTACTTTGGCTCTTTATTCGTTTGGTCTAAACGCACCATTTAAGATTGTACATATTTTTTTTTATTTACTTCCTACCTCTTACCTCTTACTTCCTCCACTTTTTGCTTAGACTTTTTGACCATATTAATATATATTTTATACGGGGATTAATATATTATATACTGTGGTTCTGTTTATCTAGTTGTCGAATTCTGTCGATAGCGGATTTCACAAGCAATTTTGAGCACTTTTTAAGGGTTCTAGCATGTTCAAGTTGATTTTACTCGTTTTTGATAATAGGGACATCTTTTTTTCAAATTATGTAATAAGTTATGCTTATTTCCAATTTATAAATATACAGCAGAGGGCAGCAGCAACAATAAAACAACACTACACAGAACATGTAAAACAAGATGAATTTTGAATATTTTTTTTATTTTCACTGTAATAATCTGTCCCTATTTTTATTTTAATAATTCACCCGTTGCCCGTTATCAATATCGAGCAAAACTTTTCATTTCGAGTTTTTTTTGGATTTGAACTCGAACACCATTCGATTATTATTTTTTACTAGCTGTGCCATGCGGTTTTACCCGCATTACATTTGTCTTAGCGTGATGATATATAGCCTGTAGGCTTCCTCGATAAATGGGCTATGTAACACTGAAAGAATTTTCCAAATCGGACCAGTTGTTCCTGAGATTAGCGCGTTCAAACAAACAAACTCTTCAGTTTTAAAGAGGCAACGTAAATACTTATTCTCGGAAAACCACTGATGTTACTTGGCAGTGATGTACTTTATACACCAGAATACTGAATAACACAAACTAGCTTTTGCCCACGACTTTAAACCAAGCGGCTCAGCTACCTACTAGTTATCTACACTAATATGATAAAGAGGAAAACTTTGTTTGTTTGATTGTAATGAATAGGCTCATAAACTACTGGACCGATTTTTAAAATTCTTTCACCATTCGAAAGCTACATTATCCACGAGTAATATAGGATAGGTTTTATCCCGGAAATTCCACGGGAACGGGAACTATGCGAGTTTTTCTTTGAAACCGCGGGCGGAGCCGCCGGCGGAAAGCTATAATATATATATTATTGTAGTATTGTATTGTAGACACGCTTTTTTAACCCCAAAGTATTGAAAAATGTCTGCTTTTTGTTAGAGTGATCCTATGGTATTTTCTGTTAGGTAAGGTAAAGGTAAATAAAACTATAATGTATATAAAAATTCTTTAATACCATCTACTTACTTATTACTAAAATTTAACAAAATTATCAAGAACATGGTAAATGCGTGAAACGCTCTATCATGTAAAAAGAATTTATACAGAACTTAAAATATTTATGTATATTGAAGCAAAAAAAGTAAATAAATTATTTACAAAGTAAAACAACATTTCATATGTCTTTATACAAACATAAACTAAATAACTTTTATATGACAAAAGCATTATATTAATTACAATAACTAAAATACATATACTAAGGCCGCGTTTCCATCTGCCGAAATGTCCAACAGACTGTCGGACATTTCTTGCGGAAGTTTTCTTGCAGATGGCAACGCGGCCTAAAGTGCGCCACACACGGTGAAGTTACTATAATAACCCGGAATTTTGTGGGTCACTTGTAACAGGATGGCGGTTCTACAGTGGTCTAGGACGCAATGACAAAAAGAAAAATGATGGTCAGAACGCTGATACCGGATACCTTAAGATACTGTAATATAAAATATTACTGTATCTTAAGATAAAATATTATAGTACCTTCACCGTGTGTGACGCGCTTAAGACTTTGTAGCAAGACATTTTACTTATAGTTAAGGTTAATGTCAAATTTAACAATAACATTAACGGTAACTTTTACAGTGACAGCGAAATGGGTTACACCAGCGTATTTTTTTAGCTAAAATTATCAAAGTCCCAAATTAAATGTCATCTCATTTTGAATTTGACACCTCTGACATTTATTTAACGTTAACTAGCTTTAACCGGTGAAAAAAGAGCGGTTATAGTTATGGCAGCCGTACACGGACTTCTCGAGCAATCGGTCGTTGACGGCTCGAGCAGTCCGTGTACGGTGTACGGCCGCCCTTAGTGTTAAAATTCTGACGTCTTCTATAAAATTATCAAATGGTGCAATTCATATTTTCCCTAACCGTTACTTTATCGTGTTTGTTATTGCTAAAGTAACATGATGCATCCCAGCCTATGTTTGGAATATGTATCTTGCTAAAGATAGAAAAAGATACGTTATTCGGGATAAAATATTAGATCCCTCTAGCTGCCCCAGCAGTTCTGCCCTATTGCCCCTTTTTCGTGTTTACCCTCCAAAAGAATCATCTTTGTCTTAACAAAAAACGTTAAAAAATTGCCAAACTTGTCGAGCCGTTCTCGATAGTTTATCAATACAAGCAATTAATTTTGAATATATGGATTTGTTCGACTTGTAATATAGTTCGAAAACTCACTCACTATTCTGATTATTGCTCAATTTAAATGCACGCCAAAAAAGGTGTTTTCAGCGTTTATTACGAAATTGTACTACTGAATACGCTATACACTGTGCCCACAGAGGATTTTCCAATCGCGACTTCATTATCTCTTTCACGATTCGTGTTCTCAGACATTTTACCATGTCGTATATATGCTAACTTAGTTGTTGCAGGCGAATTTTTCCGTCGTATCAGGTGTTGTGGTAACGGTGCGTCGCGATCAAAATGTTTCGTGACAAAATCTCTATACGTATCATTGAACGTCACTTTAGTTGTGTCCGTTTGATTTTCACTGTTCGAGGTATCTGTTTGAACGTTTTTGTTACACTTGTCTTGTTCGGCATTTTTAAACTGCGTGCTAGTTTTAAATAATTCCATTTCAACATCTTTAAGTTCGACTGACCTAGTACCACTATCACTGTTATTATCACTATCACTATCGATTTCAACACTCGCTAACGAGAACGTATTCACTATTTTCGGGGTTGTATCAAATTTGGGTCTTTTCACTGCACTCGCATCACTATCCTGCAACGTGCTTGGTATTTGCGCAAAATTGTCCTGTTTATCTGTATTTTCTATTTCATCGTAGCTCGTCAATATAGACGCCATTTCTAGCGCCTTGCTCATTAAATCCTTCAATCTGTTCACGTCGATCTTCGCCGCGTCAACCACAATATTCTCAAGCAACGTCTTGAATTTCAAGTACTGGTCGTTGCCGTCCATTATTACTTTAGTAGCGTTGTACCCTTCGACTGGGTTGAACAGTTTTGATATATAATATTTCTTGAATTTCGCCGGCAATGTGTATTTTTTCTTCATAAGCTCGTGTGTTTCGAAGAGATCAACGTGTATCCCGTTCCCATACTCTTGGGCGATCATTAAACCGGGACAAATTTGCGCTCTACTCCCGTTCACAGATACGCAGCGGTAATATTGTTTATTGTCGTGTTCTTCTGCTTTTGTATATTGCACTAACGATTGTGCCTCTATGTATTCTTTCCATGATAGAAAATCTGCGAATAGAACAAAATTTAAAGTTATTTTTTGGCAGTTAGTTATACTAAACTTGATTGAAAAAATCTTGATTCTCATATAAGTAATCGATTTTTGTGAAAATTAAAAAAAAAACGCGTGGGTGCCGAGCACACATGTCAGAAGTGAAACTTCTTTGGCAGTTTCAAAGATACCAAAATCAAGATATTGACGTGACGCGAACTTGAAAATTTTACTGTCAACGAATAAAAATGAAACCCGTTTTCCTTGGTCACGGCATCACGCGTGAACAGGTGGACCGATTTCGATAATTCTTTTTTTATTATCTTAATATCTTAATATATATAAATCTCGTGTCACAATGTTTGTCCTCAATGGACTCCTAAACCACTTAACCGATTATAATAAAATTCGCACACCATGTGCAGTTCGATCCAACTTGAGAGATAGGATAGTTTAAACATGTAGGTACCACGGGCGAAGCCGGGGCGGACCGCTAGTATTCCTTGAAGTACGAGGATGGTTCTTATGTAGAGAAAACGTAAATATGTACCACGGGCGAAGCCGGGGCGGACCGCTAGTGTTATAAAGAAGTAAAATTTTGTAGGAACGAGATAGACATATATTTTTTATAACATTCCTTGAAGTACGAGCATGGTTCTTATGGAGAGAAAACGTAAACATGTACCACGAGCGAAGCCGGGGCAGACCACTAGTATTCTAAAAGCTCACAAACTCACCTCTATAGCTGGGAAAGTACATTGTTTCCTTCGCCTGTCCGTGTACTTCCATGTGTTTTTCAATCTCCAAAGTTGTAAAAAACTTTTTGCATATCGCGCAGTGATAAGTGCTCGCGTCACAAACTAAGTTTCCCTGCAGACATTGGTGGAATAGTAACGATTTCACGGTTTTATTGCAAATAACACACTGTTGTACTATGACTTTCTCGATGCTTTCTGGATTTCTGGAATATAAAACGCATAAAAAACAATATGCACGTCACTAGTTTGATATTTAGTTATAAAGCATTTAAATCCCTACTAATATTATAAATGCGAAAGTAACTCTGTCTGTCTGTAACGCTTTCCCGCTTCAACCGATTTTGATGAAATTTGGCACAGACAATCTTTAGACGCTGAGAAAGAACATAGGCTACCTTATATCAAAACACCACGCGGGCGAAGCCGCGGGAGGAAGCTAGTCTTAATATATATATATAAATCTCGTGTCACAATGTTTGTCCTCAATGGACTCCTAAACCATTTAACCGATTATAATAAAATTCGCACACCATGTGCAGTTCGATCCAACTTGAGAGATAGGATAGTTTAAATCTCAAATCGTTTTAGAGAAAGCGGGCGAAGCCGCGGGCGGTAAGCTAGTCTTCTATAAATAAATATGTATTACACTTTAGATTAGGGATGTAACGATACCGATACCGATACCGATATATCGGCCGATATAATCGGCAAGCCGATATATCGGTATCGCCGATAATAGAACAACCGATACCGATATCAAACAATTCAAAAAACCGCGCCCAATGAACGACGCGGGAGGCCGCCCGCGCGTGCGCACTTTGTTTTCTGGAAAAACTCTACCAATAGTAAACTTTTATTAGGTACTGATTGTATGTGTATTACTTACTTAAAGTTTAACTGACTTTGTAAAATAAAAATCTATACTTATAATAAATCTGTAGAGAGGCTAATTCTGTACATGAAATATATTAAAAAAAAACTACGAAGAGGTGATAAGGGATCGCTACTGATGCCAAAAATGCAATCAGTAAAATTTTTGTCTGTCTGTCTGTCTGTCTATATATTCGTTATAGAAACAAAAACTACACGACGGATTTTAACGAAATTTGGCACAATTATTCTTCATACTCCTGGGCAGGTTATAGCATACTTTTTATTACGCTACGATCAATATGAGCAGAGCAGTGAAGGGAAATATTGGGAAAACGGGAGAAGTTACTCCATTTTTTAAGCTTCCGTCGCGTGTGCAGCCTTAATTAAAGCTTAAAGATACATAGAAATAATGTACGACACAAATGTTCTTAAATTATGTATCTCAATTCCATAATACTCGGGTACCATCATAAGGAAGGTACCCGGTCCTTTGGAAGGCTTACGTGGGGACACGGATCCAACACGCAGAGGCCTTTTCGAGAACTTTACTGTGTTGTGGGACACCAGCCGCAGCCTGCCCATGACTGCACTATAGAGATACAGCCCTGGGCAGTCCGCGGCCGATGTAGGACTATTGCAGGGTATGGAAATCTAATAACTGGGCTATGGATTGGGATGCTAAATGGACTGGTATTTATTATTAATATATAAAAATAAATTCCTAGACAGCATATGTCTATCTTTTAAAATTGACTCACAATAACACGTGAAACTTCAATAGCTTAGCAATTCGGAGCTTTCTGATTATATTTGTCTACTCTTACGTTTACAACACTCTCACTCATCCCTAATTAAAAAAAGTTAACATTATTACCTATTCAATAAAAAAAGAATCATGTAAATCGGTGTAGAAATACCTAAGTTATACATGAAATACGCTATAAGTCATCGCGCGTGAATCATGCCTTAAGGATTATTTTTGTGTATCAGTTGCCGCGTTCGACGCGCTTCGCGGTTATAATATACTAATATTTTAAAGAGGAAAGGTTTGTAGAGATAAACTACGATAACATGGCGCGCCCCTCCAAAATTCAAAACGTTTGAAAGTATTTGTGAAAGTATTTACAATGCACCACCAAGATTCACAACGCATGTGTGCGTAATGAGACGGCCGTCAAACAAAAACAAATCCACGGATTTGTTGCTCGACTAGTCACGCTCTAATCGCTCATTATTATTAGTAATGGCGCTGCACTGACGTATTCTATGAAAACGACATGTGCGTTGTCTTGGGCGCTCCGCGCTCGGCAACTTATGATTAGTTGACCAACAAATCTGGTAATAAGTGAGATATTACGAGTACTGTACGAGTAAAGACGAATACGTACAACTACATACAAACTCCTTCGTAAGGATGTCACTACACACATTGAAACAGTAATTTGGAGGGGCGCGCCATGTTATCGTAGTTTATCTCTAATTATGTATGTATGTATGGTTTTCACGCATAAACTACTGGACCGATTTCAAAAATTCTTTCACAATTAGAAAGCTTCACTGAGCAACATAGGCTAGGTTTTATCCAGGAAATCCCACGGGAACGGGAACTATGTGGGTTTTTCTTTGAAAACGCGGTCGAAGCTAGTACTAAAATAAATGGTTTTGTTGTTTTTTGATTTGGCATTTTTATTTAAAAGAATACGATTAACAGTTGAGTCTCTGATAAATGTTGGTAACTTTTTATGCATAATTCACTATTTATTTTTATACCAAGCCATCGATATCGGTATCGGTATCGGTATCGCCGATACATTACTACAAATATCGGTATCGGTATCGTATCGGCAAAATCATGTATCGTTACATCCCTACTTTAGATACTTACATTCCACCTACACTGTGGTAAAATTGCAAATGCTCAACCACATTTATATATTTAGGGTACAATATATTGCACATAGGACACTCGTAATACTCAAACAATTCTAATTTTCTCGTTACATCGCCAGTTAAATCTTCTGGCGGGTTATTCTTCGTTAAAAAATCATTGCCAACTATTTGTTCGTTCAACAAATTCGTCCTTACAGCTATTTTTGGATATATAGTTTGGATTGTTTGCGTTTCTTGTTCTTTAGTTGTTCCGTCTTGGTTATTTTCTGCTGGTTCTTGCATTATATTACAAGTACTGGTTTCAATCTGGAAAGATATTGTTAATCTATATATATATATATATATATACTGACTATATATATATACGGTGACTGATATAGTGATCTATCAACGCACAGCTCAAATCACTGGACGTATCGGGCTGAAATTTGGCATGCAGGTAGATGTTAGGACGTAGGCATCCGCTAAGAAAGGATTTCCCGAAATTCTTGCGGGAACTGAGAAAAACGGGGATGCACGTACAAAGTCGTGGGCGGAAGCTAGTTTTTATTTTATATTTATGTGATGAATATATTGTGAAGTATATTACAATTTGTATGGGGTAACTTATCCTACCAATATTATGTATATGCGAAAGTTTGTGACAATGGATGTATGTTTGTTATTCTTGCACATAAAAACTACTGAACTAATTACAATGAAAATTGGTATGTAGATGAAGACCCAAAATAGGATATAGTCTATCTTTTATCCTAGAAATCCTAAAGGAACGAGAATTATGCGGGTTTTCCTTTGAATATGCGGGTGGAAATCTAATTTAAAAAACAATCAAAACATAAAACTCATGATATTATTGGCACCAATAAATAAATATTTGGCGACAATTTTCACACACGGCACGATCTGATCCCATGCTAAGCTTTCGCTTGTGTTATGGAAACCAGATGGCTGATAAACATACATATATAATTTTAAATAAATACTTACATAGATAATTAACACCTAGACACAGAGCAAACATCTATGTTCATCACACAAATATTTGCCCCGGGTGGGAATCGAACCCACGACCAGTGACTTGGAAGGCAGAGTCACTACCAACCAAGCCAACCGGTCAATCATTTTTAAATTTGATAAGTGTAAGTAGTTTGTATTTAAACTGTCCACTTAGATTCAAAATCAAGTATATATTATTTTTTAACATGTTTTACCCCAAAAAATAACATAAGCGTGTTAAAAAGATACCTCGTCTTCATCCAGCTCTATCGGAGTGTTAGGTCTCTGGAAATCGTCGGAATAATTGATACCCTTCTTCTTCAAAACACGCCACACCTTAGTAAGGCTTGTATTGAGTATAGATGCGGTTTCTTCACATATTCGTCTTTTACGCTTACAATCATTTGGCGGCCATGATTTAAGGAGATGTTTATACACATTCACTATATTGATTTCATCTGCTTCCTTAGATACATTCTGTAAAATAAAAAACACTAATATTATAAAGCTGAAGAGTTTGTTCGTTTGAACGCGCTATTCTCAGGAACTACTGGTCTGTTTTGAAAAATTCTTTCAGTGTTAGATAGCCCATTTATCGAGGATAGTCATATTATATCATCATGCTAAGACCAACAGGAGCGAAGCCACGCGGGTGAAACCGCGGAGCACAGCTGAAAGTGTGAATACAACTAAAATGTATTTAGGCATGTTTTGTCCTAAGTAGTCCTTGTTATTACAGAGAGAGACTGGCCTCCTCTCCATTGTTTATTTATTTATCTATGTTATACTAGCAAACCCGGCGAACTCCGTTTCACCACCAGTTCTTTGCTATAAACCTCACGGAGCCCGAGACCTTTCCGACGAATGCAAAACCGTGGAAATCGGTTCGTGCGTTCTGGAGTTATAGCGTCAGGAAGGAAAACCAGACTTATTTTTATATGATAAAAGAATACAATAAATATCGACCATAATGTTTTGCGTCTTTTTGGACAAGGTTCCTTTAAAATATCTGGACTTTTAGATTGCATTTGTTTTCTTGTTTATCTTTTACACAACGCCGTTTGACACATTTTATGTGCACTGTACAAGTGCATTTTAAATGACGTATAATCCGAATAATCTCATTTCGAGCATAAATCTACAGTGAAATAATTATTTAAAAAACAAACTTGTTAGGTACATATTATACCTACCATTTTTACGGATGTTTTCACCAGTTTTCACGAATGTTTTTTTTTAATTCTAATTGACATCTCAGAAGTCAGAAGTCAGAACAAGAGGAACAAGAACGTATTGACCAAAGAGTATAATGTTAGGGTATTGACATTGACTTATATAATCCGACCATAGACAGAGAATACTATAGACAATGTACTCAAACAAAATTGCCACCCTTCGAAAAGAATAATATAGGTAGGTATATACAAGTATATACGGTTTATACTTTTTATACAAATGGTTGCCCGTTGCCGTGGCCCCATGAGATAGCGATATCATGAAGCAGTAACCATATTAACATAATTACCCGGTTTTAAGCGATTTAGGGATTCAAAGTACCACATGGTACATCTTTACCAATTTATACGTTTAAATACTCATTTTCAGTCTTACCACGCGCCTGCGATTTTATTACTAGAAGGTAGATGAGATGACTGTGTAAACTTTCACACATTCAGGTGAAAAATATTAATTATGTATGTACTTATAAAAATATTTTACTAACCCCCGAGTACCACCCAATCTTCATGTGCATGTCCTACAGGGCAACCATGCGTACCAGACTGCTTTAATAGGAAAATACTCTGATAGGTATGTATAGATAATATAGTGATCTCAGACACAGTATTACAATATTATTTCCTACAGTAAGGAATCGCCTTTGATGTCGCGCGATGCCGCCGCCAGCGTAGGTACTTACGCTGCCACACGAAAATACGCTAGGGTTGCAACAAATGGGAAATAAAACAATTGTGATTATTAATATTATGATGAAATCATTTATTCATATGTACATTCAAAATAATTGCGATTATTAAATCTGATGTTCTTTTGTTCATAAATTGTATATAATTACAGATATTGCACTGCTAAATATTATTTACGTGGACACTTTATTTTTGGATGTTCTTAACCCCTTATTGCATGAATTATTAAGGAGATGAAATAAAAATTATTTTTTTGCAAAAAAGTGTTTCTTAGACCTTACATTATGAGATCAAATTGAGAAAAAAAATTATTTACTTATATTATAGAAAATATGAAACGGCGCCATATATGGACTCGTATGCAGTGTTTGTTGTATTTTTTCTATCATATATGGCTTCGTATGCAATTAGAAAAAAGTAACTAATTAATAAAATAAAAATATATTCCGGACTAATTTCACACACACGGTTGCTAAGTCCCAAACTAAACTTAGGCTTGTATCCTGAATGCTAAGTCAACTGATATACTACATATATTTTACATAAATCCTATCCTACTAATATTATAAATGCGAAAGTTTGTGAGGGTGGATGTTTGTTATGTGTTTGTTTGTTACTCTTTCACGCAAATACTACTGAACCGACTTCAATGAAATTTAGCACACATAATATAGAGGGTAACTTGGACTAACACATAGGATAGGTTTTATCCCGGAAATCCCACGGGAACGGGAACTATGCGGGGTTTTCTTTGAAAACGCGGGCGAGGCTGCGGGCGAAATGTTAGTACTATATATGGATACCTAAATAACACCCAGAATCACAGCCAACTCATACTTCGTGAAATTGCTTAAAACAATTACGTTTGTCATTATAACATAAAAACACGTTATATTTTTCACATAACGTGAAGGAACGAAATTGGATCAATATAGGCATAGCTGACGGGCGTTCTTCCAAATTGGGTAATGACTAATCCCATCAGATCGTACAGAATCAAAGTGAAAATCTAGATGAGGAGTTTTTCGTAGCTTTTTGCGGCAATTGGCGAGTCAGAAATACTGAGGAGACTCCAGAGATGCCAATGTTTCTAAGTTTTTGAAAGACGACCACGTCTTTTGGTAATAAGAGCTTTCCCTGACTTTCGCATTTGCTCTGAAACGGCTAATTAAAAATCATACAGTGGCATATAGCATGAGTCTGTACTTATTGATGATGATTTGATATTTACATGCTTAGCAGTGAGATAAAAGTGTCCAGGATGGATACTGGAACAATCAGTGAAAGTACCCTTGAATGCATACCAAGCCACATATGACATAATATATTTTGGACGGAATGCATACGAAGCCAAATATGACAGATTTGGAAAAGTACAAAAAAACATGATTAAAGCAAAAAAAACAACCAAACCAAATGTTTTACCTTATTTTAGAAAGTCTAAAGAATGAAGTAATATTTTTTTTCATGGCTTTACTCACCTTTTTGATATTGAAATCTTAATTTGAAAATCACTGTTTTTTCCGCGCACCCAAACCGTCGCACGCGCTAGACTAAATCTATAATATATCCGATGGATAATATTTACACTGTATACATTAATTACATTCCAATTCTCGATGAAATGCTGTATAAGATATAAGGTAGTTTTTTTAGATATTGTTTATAGTTTGCCTATAAAAAATTCATGAACTTCGTTGTCCATATATGGCTTTGTATGCGGTAAGGGGTTAATTGTATATTATAACATTTAACTAAGTAATGCATTCGCATTGGGATTTACAATCTGATTAGAAAATAATGAGGACAACATATACATAGCTTTGATTTTAATTCAACAGATACAATTAATACAATCTTTTTGAAATATTGTTTCCTTCTGGGATTTCAATGTAGATTTACATCCGTAAACGGAACAGTTTGTGCGCGCCATAATAGAATATGTAAGTACCTATGTATAATAAAATTATTACACAAAAAATACGACTGCGTCGTCCTTTCGCGCTAGGTAAGGCAAACTAAGCGTGTTTGCCTTACGCGGCCCGCGTCGCCCGACCCCCGCCAGTTCCCCTCCGTTTCTCTGCACAAGTACATTCGTCGCACTACTGTAGGAAATATGGTAATACTGTGTCTCAGAGTTATATCTGAACTTACTGTTGTAGATTCACCAACATTATGGTATTAGTCAGTTCTTTAAAAAAACGAATCTTCAATGGCGGCGCTTATCATTCCCTCTCGCTCACACACGGCCGTACGGTATGCAAAAAAAAAGGGAAAAATAAAATCACTAAAATGTATTTGATTTTCCCTATAATAGTTTTTATCATAAATTTACAATGACAATTATGCATTTGCGAAAGTAAATAATGTTTTATTGGAATTTGACAAAATATGTTCTTTGGGAAAAGTTGTTCAGTTTTATGGGCTTATTACAAGTATTATGGGGATTTTATTACATTCTGTATACGTAAATATGATAATTCATATAAATACACAAATACAATAACAAAAAAATTTTTCAACAAACAATTTGAAATAATTAATAAAATAATTATCAATTTACGTTATTTTTATTTTCTTTTTTGCTGATCCTACCATCTGTCAAAGTCAGCTTTGGCCGCCATTGAAGATTCGTTTCTTTATTGAACTGACTAATAACAGCAGAATACAAGATATATATATGTAGACGTCAGGCTCCGAGATTGATTTAAAAGAACACGAAGATATAAATAAATATCACAAATAAGTTATAGTAAGCTCGTGATAGATGTGCACTGAGCAACGGTCGGCGAATGAATGACCCGAGTCGTGTGACGTGTGCGCGCGCTGCTTTATATTGGTTCGCCGTTCGTTATTTTTTAAAGCTTCGATAGTGGCGCCGTCATATATATATATATATATATATTTTTTAAATAGCACCCAGAAATTACAATCTAGCCTACAAGACTAATAAATAATTTTATGTTAACCTAAATTTCTAAATAACTATTTCTAAGAGCGTGTCCATTGTCACTTGCTAGTGTCTGATAAGGGGGAGGAAGTCACTTTGCTCGTGTGCTTTGGTATACTGATAATTGATTTAATAATAAATATTAAATTATACAAGATATGGCTAATATTATAAAGAGGAAAACTTTGTTTGTTTGTTTGTTTGATTGTAATGAATAGGCTCATAAACTACTGGACCGATTTTAAAAATTCTTTCACCATTCGAAAGCTACATTATCCACGAGTAATATAGGATAGGTTTTATCCCGGAAATTCCACGGGAACGGGAACTATGCGAGTTTTTCTTTGAAACCGCGGGCGGAGCCGCCGGCGGAAAGCTAGTATTTTATAAAGAGAATTACAAGTATGCTTACAAAATCGGCATCTGATCTAGATTGTGTTAGATTACTGTCTTCTTCTTCTTCTTCCTTCTTAACTTCCATAGGTTCTTCAACTAGAGAACTTGTGGAAGGAATAGGAATAAGTATTTCTGATTTCTGAAAAGCAAAATTGACGAATTAGTAGTAGTAGTAATTTAAAAGGGATTTTAAAACTACTCCTTTCGTTTCTTTAGTTTAAACAAGTATTAATAATAACAACAAGTTTAATAGGTGAGTACATAAATCATAATAAATAGCTTTTGTGTGATTTTACAAGGTTAAATAAAAATAAATAAACCAATAATTACCAGCATCGGAACGGCATTAGGATGTAGAACAGTCACTTTGCTCTTTTTAAAAATGTCGTTTGCCGCAAAATGTTTGCTACAAAGTTTAGAAAACTTTTTTGGTGTCCAATTTGGTCGCCCCGTAGCCTCAATCCAACGCATTCGTAAATCATCGTTTACAGGAAAACTGAAACAAATAAATTTAACTGTAAGAACTGTATTTATTTCAAAAAATTACTTGTGAGTTTTGGGGAAATTTAGTACCAGAAGATGGCAACACTTAAGCTAATTATTTATAGGTTATATCAAGGTAAACAATCGACTTTTTAGGCTTATTTGAGGCGCAAAGTTAAAGTCTCCATGTTATTACGTATATTAACGTAACTAAAGCTAATACTTAATCAAATGAATCGTACTTACGAGTGGAAAGACAAATTGGGAAGCTTCATTTCACTGTCACTTTTACAACCCAAAACGCTGCAACGAACCATTATTCCGGGTAAACACTTTGAAGAAAGTCATGTACAATGCCTGAAGCTTAGCCTGAAGGTTATAGCGCCTTCCCCTCAATCACTATTCTTATTAAATTTGAATTTTATTTTGGAAAACAAAAGAGCAACGGATACCTGTCAAATTTCTTCAAATTTGTTTAGCAAACTGGTTTGCACTTTGCTAATTGCTGACCTTGAAAAAACAGGCACGCAACGCTAAACAAAACATCGAATCGTGTTGTCTCGTTTCTTATCATGACGTGGGCATAAGTTGTTTTCTTTCTTGTGTGAATGCGGTGGAAGCTATCACTCATTGCTATCACTTTGTCTTATGTCTCTGTCTACGCTTCAACCACAGAATATAATATAAAGGTGCATTAACACAATCGTGCGAATAGCAAGGCGAAAAACTTAGATCAGTAAGAAATACATAAATACCTAATTAATAAGATTCTACTGTGACTGCCTACTACCACAGAGCAAGTAATATAGGCCTACTACTACCCTACTTATACATTATACTCTTTGTACCCTACCTACTGTAGCGCGGCGGTCGACGCGGACGGTCTTACAGAGCTGCAAATTATCGTTGACTCATCGTTTAAAATTTAAATGTAGTCAACTTTTCGTTGAAAGAAAGCATTCGATTATTGGAACGAAGTTCCATACTGCGCAGTGCGCTGGCTAAGAGAGCTAAGCGAGCGTCACGAAAAATACTCACGACACTAGTGCGTAGCGCTCCTTCACTTATTTCATTTATCATCATTTAACTCCTAAAATTGTTAATTTATACTTATATTATCGAGTGTCTGGTTCCCAGATGCAACGAACATGTGACACCACAGCACTGACCTCTAGTGCACCACAAACATTTTTTAAAAATAAACACTTGATATTTTATTCGTCTTAGCGATAGGTACAAGAAGGTAGTAGGCTAGAAGGCATGTAGAACTTTTCGAAGAAAAAAGAATACTACCTATCAAGGAACAGAACATTTTTATTTGAGGAATAATAAAACGAGCGAATAAAAAAAAAATAAACTGCGACTGATGATTTACTGATGATGAGATACTATAAGTATGTTATAATAACTCGGGCGGTATTAATTAAATTGAGTAAGAAACAAATAAACCAAACAAATGATATAATATTGGTTGATAATAAAATACAGATTGAGTGTACTAAAAGTGGATTGGGATTAAAATTCCAACTGAACGTCCAAATTACTAGGTGAACGACTACAAATAGCAGAATGCATTATTTCTTCATAATATATTGCTTGAAGTATTTCTTTATATAGTTTTTCATAAAAAAAAAATTGAACTCATAGGTTCCTACTCTGCCCATTATAGTATTTTTCAGTGACTTTTCTATTTGAAACATCTCATCTATACTACAAATAAATAAATAAATAATTATCATGTGAGATAATCTATACTAATATTATAAAGCTGAAGAGTTTGTTTGTTTGTTTGAACGCGCTAATCTCAGGAACTACTGGCCCGATTTTAAAAATTCTTTCGGTGTTAGATAGCTCACTCATTTAAATAATACCCTTTATATTTTAACAAAAGCACCTCTAACATTAACTTGTGTTAAAATAAGAAAAGGGCGTGAAAAATATAGGTAATTTTATAAGTAAAAATAAAACAACATCTTAAAAAAAATATATTTTATTGATAATAATAAATATGTAAATGAACATTTACAGCTATAATAGGGATGCTTATGATTATAAGACAGTTATAATTATTATAGAATATATTTGAAATAAGTATGTACATTTTATCAAAATTATTGTGGTCCGTTTATTTCATATTATAAAATTTATATTTAAATTTTAATATTATACCTATAGCACAGAATACATAATAGTAGCTAAACGCTACCTATAGTCTGCTGTAGTTTTATTGTTATTTAATCAGTCTGGATTTAATTTTCCAAATGTCTACACAAGTTCAAGTAATATTCACTACATAGTATAAAACAAAGTCGCTTTCTCTGTCCCTTTAATCTTTTAAACTACGCAACCGCTTTTGATGCGATTTTTTTAATAGATAGAGTCATTCAAGAGGAAGGTTTTAGTATATAATTTATTAGGTTTTAGACACAGCGGGTGAAGCCGCGGGCGGAAAGCTAGTATATAATAAAAATGAATCGCAAAATGTGTTGGTAAGCGCATAACTCGAGAATGGTTGAACGAATTTCGTTAATTCTTTTATATAATATTCCTTGAAGTACGAGGTTAGTTCTTAGGGAGAAAAAACGTTAACATGTACCACGGGCGAAGCCGGGGTGGATTGCGAGTTCAATATATTTTCAGAATTAAATGTCATTTTATAAAATATAGTCCTGGAAAATATTGTATCAGGCACATGTATAAAACTAAGGCTAAATAATAAATAAAATAGTTATTCTATAGAATCGACGATATTATATAATAATTATTATTAATACATTCTTATTAATATAATATGTAGTTAAGTGCGGTGGAATCTAAGCTAAAATAACTTTAAATCAGTATATATTTAATGTATTGAAAATATATAGAAAATTAGGTCTAAATATAACTTTTACATTATAATACAAAAGTTAGTTTTCAGGCAGCTTTATTTTAAAAAAGTTATCAATAGACGTTTGCACTAAATTATCCGATTTTTTTTCAGTTTTCTTTAATTTTCTTCTAATAGGCGATATTTCCGTGTCCGGTTTTAAAAGCACACCGCTTTGTGAATTTTCTGGATAATTCAACACATATTGTTTCAAAACTTTTCTTTCCTCCTTCGATTTCGTTATTTTTAACTTCAATTGTTCTTTCTTCCATTTTATATTGACGTGAATATTTTTATCGCGTATTGACAGTTCGGTTTCGCGCCTTTTTCCGCGTGACACTTTTTTACTTTTTTTACTGGCAACATTCTCTGACATATCAAAGACAAAATTGATGTTCCTTTTGCTCTTTACTTTATCTGTGACGTAACGTTTTTTAATTTTCGATTTGACACTTTTATTTTTTTCACGCCTCTTGTCTTTGGTCTTTCGAATTTTGGAACGGTTTTTCGATTTTTCTTCTAGCGTATTTTTTGAATCGGTTTTATTTTTGTTGGTGACTTCGTTCAAATATTGATTTTTGAAGCTTTCAACATCAATGTCTATGTTTTTGCCCGCAATTTCTTTACGCGGGCTGAATTTTAGCGGGACAATTTTATCTTTGTCACTTGGCGCGATTTTAACTACGTTTATATCTAGTTTTTGATCGTTTTTCGATATTTCGATTGCTGAATCGGTATTAACAATTACCGGTTTTGATTTAGGACTAATGATCGGTAGATTTTTATCAAGAAACTCTTCAGTTAGTATATTGGAAGTGTCCATATGTTTTTCATTTTCTATATTATTTTTGTTCGACATATTTGTAAAGTTTTGACATATTATAGGATTTTCTTGAGTGTTGCCATGTTCTTGTTTTGTATCTTGAATGAAATCTACTTCCATTTTCTGGAATAAAAATAAAACTGTTCTTAAATAGTATAGATAAGAAATAAAAAAATAGAGATAGATGTAAATTGTATATTTTCAAATATGGCAATAATTAAGAATAAATGTTACATTTTGAGCTATTGTACCTGAGAAACAGCATCAGTTATGTCACAGCTCTTTTTAGGCGATATCCATTCTTTTACTGGTTCTTTTATTTTTGGTCGCTCTTTCAATATATTATTTAGAACGTTGTCTATAACGGTACTGAAAAAAAATAATATAAGTTATTTATATATAAACGAAAAAATACATGCTTCAATTAGATGAATTTATTCTATTCTCTTCTACTTTATGGACGTAGTAGTCCTACTAATATTATAAATGCGAAAGTTTGTGTGTGTGTGTGTGTGTGTGTTTGTTACTCTTTCACGCAAATACTACTGAACCGATTACAATGAAATTAAGCACACATATTATAGAGGGTAACTTGGATTATCAAGTAGGATAGGTTTTATCCCGGAAATCCCACGGGAACGGGAACTATGCGGGTATTTCTTTGAAAACGCGGGCGAAGCCGCGGGCGGAAAGCTAAGCGGATTATCAATCTTTATAATTAACATAAAATTTACTCACTTCACAATTTTCTTCTTCACAGCCAAAGGCCTCGGCTTCCGTATTTTCTCTCTTATAACATCTATCACTTCGCTAGAGTTCCACGCTAAACTGTCGAGCGTTTCGATGTCTTCCAACTTCTTTTCCAATAGTTTTATAGGCGATTGTAGTTTATTTTCCAAATTCTTGTAGTACGATTCGAAAGTTCTTCGCCTTGGCGGTTTTAGATTCAACTCGCTCCTGCTTGTTAATGTGTTTTGTGATGCTGTGAAGAAAAAAAAAACGTTTATAACCAAGTTTCATAAATACACTAGCTTACCGCCCGCGGCTTCGCCCGCTTGGTCTAAAACCTAATAAATTATATACTAAAACCTTCTTCTTAAATCACTCTATCTATTAAAAAAAAAACCGCATCAAAAACCGTTGCGTAGTTTTAAAGATTTAAGCATACAAAGGGACATAGGGACAGAGAAAGCGACTCTGTTTTATACTATGTAGTGAAGAACTGTAGCTTTCATTAAAAATTTTCATCAAAATTTGTTTATCTGTTGTAGATAAATGAATAACAGATCAAAATTATGTGTGGTTTATTCTTTTTGTTATTTAAACTTGTCGAGTCTTAGACAAAGAAAAAATATATAAAAATGATATTAATCTAAAAAATCAGTCAGTATTTCCTGGAATATGGGATTCAAATTTTTGTCAGAAGTGCAACTTCTCTGACAAAATTCAAAGATACCAAAATCGTCGCCTTACTCCATGACGTGACGGTATTGCCATGACGCGACTTTTAAATTTTTAAATTTTACTCTCAACGCGCCTAAAGAAAAATGAAAAATTATAAAAAAACACCATACTTACTCTGATCGTTTGCTTGAACTTTTTCTTGATTTACATTTGAACTTGACGGCCTGTGAAATATAAATAACACGCATTATTGTATTGCAGTATTGTTCTAGTTACATATATATATACATATATATATTAAATTCAGTGAAATTAATTAAATTTTCATATTAAAAACTTCAAATGATAAACAAGAAAAATAGCCCCTGCTAATTTTTAAATGAATTTTTCACGTTTCTTTCTGCTATAAAATATTTAAATATAAATTTTCAAAAAATAAAACATTAAACTTACGTATTTTTAACAAATAATTTCGGTTTAGTTCTCCTTAAGGACATTCGGCTTGGCATCCTCGGTCCTTGTCTCGACCTTGATATATTTTGATTTGGATCTGGAAGTGTCACTGAAATAAAAAAAAATATATAGATAGCCGCAAAGTAACTCTCATTCTTAATATATATATAAATACTCGGCTAAACAAATCCCGATGCAACTCGCGTCCATCGATAGTTGCAAAGTAATATAAAAATAGTCGGCTAAACAGAAACGGATGAGACTTAAGTCTATCGAAACATACACACAAACATCCCTATTGACTAAACAGAAACCAATATTAAATACGTTATGTTTATTTATGTTTCCGCAAATCGACGACTAGCACCTATTTTGCTAAACAAAAACCAATGCGACTCACGTCTATCGACACACACAGGTCCTCCCCCTATCCTTAAACACACACACGTAAATATCTCCACACTTGCTAAACAAAAACCGATGCGACTCACATCTATCAATAGCTTCCAAATATGCCACATCACTAGGTGCAGCCGGTTCACACACAGCACACACATACAAATTTGTATGTATGTCCGCGCATTGTGCGTGTGCGCCTACACTGCCACATAATAAACATAGTTTTATATCCCATGGACTGAAAAAGAACAAAATCTAATTAGTCTTAATATATATAAATCTCGTGTCACAATGTTTGTCCTCAATGGACTCCTAAACCACTTAACCGATTATAATAAAATTCGCACACCATGTGCAGTTCGATCCAACTTGAGAGATAGGACAGTTTAAACATGTGGGTACCACGGGCGAAGCCGGAGTGGACCGCTAGTATACAGTATAAATAATCTATACTTAATATTATAAAGCTGAAAAGTTTATTTGAACGCGCTAATCTCAGGAACTACGGGTCCGATTTGAAAAATTATTTCACTGTTAGATAGCCCATTTATCGAGGAAGGCTATATCATCAAGACCAACAGGAGCGGAGTAATGCGGGTAAAACCGCGGAGCACAGCTAGTGTATAAGAACGCGCTAATCTCAAGAACTTCTGGTCCGATTTGAAAAATTCTTTCGGCATATTAGATAGCCCATTTATCGAGGAAGGCTATAGGCTATATATCATCACACTAAGACCAACAGGAGCAATGCGGGTAAAACCGCGGGGCACAGCTAGTTTATAGTATTTTTTTAATAATTACCCATTATCAACATCATATTCCCTTCCTTGTGGACACTTGCATTCCGGCAAATTGCAAACAATCTTCCTCTCATATATTTCAGCGAATGCGTTTTGTTCCAATTCCCACGCTGCGTCTCTGTAAAATATATTATTGAAGTGAAACTTCTTTATCGGGGTTGGAAAAAAATTTAGTGTAACATTTTTTCGTTACGCGTGACAAATTTCCGTTACACGCCATCTATTACTTAACCCTACCTACCACCCGTGATTCGACGTATCTCTGTGAAGTTGCATATAGTAAATTATTTTTTGAAAAATAAGGTCATAAAGAAGTTTCACTTCTTACGTGTGTACACTAGTAGTTAGTACACGCACACATTTTTTTTAATTTATATTATTCATGTTTCTTTTTGAAGTGAAACTTCTTTAGGCACGTTGAGAGTAAAATTTCAAGGCCGTGTCATGGCAATACCGTCACGTCATGGAATACGGCGACGATGGTATCTTTGAATCTTGCCAAAGAAGTTTCACTTCTAACACGTGTGCTGGGCACACACGCTCTGTTTTTTTAATAAACTGACCCGTTCAAGTTTTTTTCTTCTTTTCGCACAAATGTATAAGTTTTTCCTTCATAAAATCCTTTGACAATAAGGAACACAACAGAAAAAATAATCATCGAAATTGGTCTAGTTTCACATTTATTTATATTAAATTACTTTAATGCTTGGCTATTTTTTTGCATAAAAAATAGCCAATTTATTAATATTTATATTTCAGGACAATTTTCACACACGGCACGATCTGATTCCATACTAAGCTTTCGCTTGTGTTATGGAACCCAGATGGCTGATAAACATACATATATAATTTTAAATAAATACTTATATAGATAATTAACACCCAGACACAGAGCAAACATCTATGTTCATCACACAAATATTTGCCCCGGGTGGGAATCGAACCCACGACCTCTGGCTTGGAAGGCAGGGCCACTACCAACCAAGCCAACCGGTCAGTCAATTGATAATTACAATATTACTTACCTATCCGGTATATAATACCCTTGACTCATAACAGCATCGTAGAATTGTTCTTTATCATTACATAGCGGACATTTTAAATAATGCATGCCTGCACTTAAGGCCATTCTCTGAAAAATAATAAAAAATATAGCTATTTTTGTCAAACATTTTGTTATAAATCTATACTAATATTATAAAGTTGAAGTTTGTTTGAACGCGCGATCTCAGGAACTACTGGTCCGAATTGAAATTTTTTTTATTGGATATAGACTAGAGTAGATAATTTTTGAAACAAAAAAAAATCGCAGTC
>CAJQZM010042225.1:0-67974 GCA_907164665.1 Colias nastes | reverse complement strand
CCTGTTACAAATGACTCGAAATTTTGTGTCAGTATCTCCCGGTCTACGGGGTGTGATTGAACTAATAAAATAAACAGTAAAAACTATAACAATGAATATTGAACCAATAAATATTAGAACATTTAAAATCTATAAATTCTTTCTTTATTTACCTAAAGGCCCTGGTTCCCCAACTTCTCCCTTTTGACCTCCAGGTCCAGGAGATCCCCGAGGTCCTTCACGACCTGTCGGCCCTTGTGGCCCTTGTGAACCGGTTTCACCCTGCTCGCCTTTATCACCTCTAATGCCAGGAGGACCTAGAGGCCCAACATCACCTTTTTGACCTGGTATTCCCTGTGTTAAAAACAATTATTATGTAATTATTTTTTCATTATGTAATGTAGTTTTAGATTTTAGACTACAGTTTCTGTCTTTCTTACCGGTGTTCCAGGAAGACCAGGTTCTCCGTTTTGACCTGGTGGCCCCGGAGATCCAACAGGTCCAGGTTTCCCTTCTGGTCCAGCCGGTCCTGGAGGTCCCTCCTTTCCCATTTCACCTGCTGCACCCATTTCACCAGGTGCGCCTGGTGTGCCCGACGTTCCCTGAGGTCCAGACGGTCCAGGATCACCATTTTGCCCTTGTGGACCCATTAATCCTGGTGGTCCTGTTTGACCTGGAGCTCCTGTTTCACCCTATATTGTGTATCGCATATTTAGTGCGTGACTTATGAAAAATTATAACAATTTTATAGCGATGGATAATAAACATAGATGGCTGAATATCAGAGTTCGTGTTTGCAGTTGTCCACGAACAGTAAACTTCGTATTCAATAAATTATTGCGGTTTCAGTTATTTTGTAGCTGAAGTTCTTGCTAAAAATAGTATTGCCATTCATTAAAATAAAAGTTTCAAAAATTTAACTCAAATATGTAAAATTGTCCTGAAATCGTGTTCATTTTCTTTATTGTTATTTATTTACGTTAAAATTACCGTTGGTCCACGTTCCCCTGGTAATCCTGGTAAACCTGCTTTTCCATCACCTCCAGGTGGCCCAATCGCGCCTGGAAATCCTCGTGGTCCTTCAATTCCTTGTGGTCCTCTTTCACCAATAGAACCAGGTGGGCCAGGTTGGCCAGTGTCTCCCTTTGGTCCTGGAGGTCCATCAGAACCTCTTCTTCCACGTGGGCCTCTATAACCCTAAAATACAAATATTAAATAATGATCATTGGAGACATATATAATGTGATGTAATTTTATGATGGATAAAATAAATAAAAGATACGTACCCTTGGACCACTTTCACCACGATCACCAGGATTTCCAACTAAGCCCTGAAATTGAATACAAGATGGTTGAGTTCAGAGAAATGGTGAATGTGCCATATCATTAATATCAATTAAAAAGTCTTATATAACATTTGATAGTTTGAATCATGTCACTTACAGCAATTCCTTTTGCTCCTCTCCTCCCCCGTCTACCTGAAGCTCCCTTGTCACCTTTCTCTCCTTGTGTGCCAGGATAACCAGGCGGTCCTTGTGGTCCAATAGATCCCTTTTCACCTGTCGGACCTATTGAGCCGGTTTCGCCTCTAGGACCTTCCATGCCCTAAAAATGGTATAAGTATATAATTTCTATAATGAACAATAGTAATCAGTATACATTTTTAAAGAATAGGAAAAATTCGATCAGATGGCGGGATTCGAACCCGCGTCTTTCGCCATTCCGGAGAGATAGTAATCAGCCTGAATATAGATAATTAATAATAGTTTTTTGTTACCTTTTGCCCTTCAGGCCCTTCAATCCCCGGCGGTCCCGGTTCACCAGTTAGACCTCTCTCTCCTTTTAATCCCATATCTCCTTTTTCTCCCTCGATACCTACAAAATACACTTTAGTTTAAAAAATAATTATCCTCATCAAATCATATATAACTATGTATTATCAACATAATAGTTAAATAAACGGTGAAAAATAAAATTATCGAAACACAATTTTCAAAGAAAGATTCAAAGAGATCAAAATCATCGCCTTACTCCATGACGTGACGGTATTGCCGTCACGCGAACTTGAAATTTTACTCTCATTATCACTCTCATTATCATCTCACGTTATTGCTTTTATTGAAGTTTCACTTCAATAAAAGCAATAACGTTTAGCTAAAGCATGTCCTGTTACCTCTTATCCCTTTATCTCCTTTATCACCAATCAATCCTCGGGGTCCATCATCGCCTTTTAAACCACGAGGACCGGGAAATCCTAACATACCCTGAAAACGAATAATGTTTATCGTTGTAGGTATTATTAGATTTTCAATTTAATTAAGTTAATTTTAACGCAGCTCCTATTTTCTGTTTAAGTCTTGTTAGTAAGGAAATGAATCGAAAATTTGATGTTATACAATTTGTTTATTATTAATTTATCGATTTATTTTAAGCCTCAGATAGGTATATTGTATTCTTACCTGTGGCCCTGGTGGCCCTGCCTCACCCGATGAACCCTGCTGGCCTGGATTACCAGGTGTTCCAGGTGACCCCTCTGGACCTGGAAGACCTGACATTCCTGGTTTGCCTTGAGGCCCCTGATAATACACATGATTATATTAATATTTATTTTCATATATTTTTACACATTTTCATATTTCGCATCGAATAAAGTGGTAAAAGCTTTTTAAGTTTTTGCGTTTCCCATATTTTTTTCTTCATTTCGTTAAAATATAGATAAGGAATTCTTTATTTGCGATTTAGTCAGATTGAACGAATACGAGGGTTTTATTTATTAAGGAGTGAAATAGTCACACTTAGCTGGAACGACTATTATCACTTTTTTCTACGCGTTAAATCAACTGTTGTGTTGTTTGTATTGAGTATTACTGCAATTTTGGAATAGCCTTACATTAATGTAAGTTGTCGTATTACAAGATAGCCATATATGTATATACTTTGTCGAATAGAGGTCGTGATCATGTGCGACTTAATTAAATATTTAATCTAATGCTTTAGAAATAAAAATTCAACTTACTTGAAGTCCAGGTGCACCCATTGGTCCTTGAGGTCCAGGCGAACCAGCTGGTCCCATGATACCCGGTTGCCCCTGTGTTCCTGGAGGTCCTGGCTGACCTGAGGCTCCTTTTAAACCTTGCGGGCCTTCATTTCCAGGAATGCCTGGATAACCAATGAGTCCAGGAAAACCTCTCGGACCCATAAACCCCCTTGGGCCCTAAAATTAGAAGTTAATACGGATTATACATACATTTCTTTTTTCTTCTCATTGCTTTTTAAAGCTCATTTTAAACCTACAGCCTTTTATCGAGATAGGTCACATACAAAGTGGAAATTTTTTTCTATAATCGTTTGTTTTTCACTATGTTCCTTTAATTTACTTAAGTTTGATCTGAATAATACATTAATATGAAAAAAATAAAATTTTAGAGTTTTAATCTTCTTTGTTAATAATAATTTTGACATACCATTTCTCCTGATAAGCCTGGTGGTCCAGTCGGGCCATCATCGCCCGGCGGTCCATCTGCACCGGTAGCACCAGGTTCACCTTGGATGCCCGGTGTTCCACTTTCACCTTTATCACCCGGTATTCCAATTTGGCCAGGATAACCTTGTTCTCCTTTCGTTCCGGGTGGTCCAGGTGCACCCCGTTCACCATCTCGACCGGCATGACCGCGCCGACCTAAGCGACCGGGTGGCCCTTGTATACCTCTTGGCCCTGGAGGACCCTGGAATCAAAAAAGTATCATAACATATTAAACATTAAAGTGTGTTTGATTAACAAACATTTTTGCGATTTGATTAGGTAATTTTATTATATATGATCGTTAGCTATGTCTAAATACATAAACGTAAATATGTAATAGGAAACCGGTTAACTATGAATAAAGCATTAAAATTAGTTAACTACACGAATATAGTTGCGTATCGTTGTCACATTGTTCATGTCTTGTAATTACAAGTGATGTTTATAAAATAAATGAATAATAAAACTTACCGGTTCTCCCTGATCTCCTTGTTCACCTTTAGAGCCTTCGGGTCCTATTTCACCTTCTGGACCCGTTGGACCTGTGAGACCCATTGGCCCTTCTGCGCCACGCATTGCCGCCTGTTGATAAATATTATTAAGAGGGGTTAGGCGTTTAGCGAAAATTCAGCTATTCGCGCCTGAGGTGAGAGGTGAGGGGGTCCGCGTTTAGTATGGAATCAACGTGCTCGAAACTAAAAATCGTAAGCGCCATTCACATTTTTATCAAAAAGCGAATGAAAATATTTAGTATTTTCTAAATCTAAAACAGTCACGAAATCGAGAAGGTAAATACCTATGTATTTGTGATTTTATACGAATTATTATCGTAAAATACGGTTTTAATGAGAATTTATATGATATTTTAGAGGTAATTTCAGGATTTTTTTTATCGATCAAAATTTTTCCAATCGTGTTTTGGAAACAGTCATCCCATCACACATACGTTCTGTAATACAAATTAGAAATTTCAGTGCGAAAAAACTTCAATATTTTCAATTATAGCTCATAGATACGTCCATTGTGCCGTTTTCAAAGTAAGTTTTTGCCTACTAAAGGCTCTTAAAAATATTGTATCAAATTTAAAAACTAATTTTAACGTATATATTTATGCATATAAAAATATTTACCATATGCTGAGTCAGAATTTGCCGCAATGCTTCAGACTGCGCATCAGGACCTTTTTCGTTGCCGGATTGCTGCAACTAACATTCATTTATAAAAACATTGTTATCAAACCTATATTAAAAATACATAGAAATAAGTTGCATCTACTCACAGGCACTACAAATACATGACCAGGTGCTCCAGGAAAGCCTTGCTGACCTTCAATACCTGGCTTACCCGGTTCCCCTTTAGGTCCGCGGGGCCCTTGTGGCCCTGGTGGACCCGGATATCCCCTAGGCCCCAAATAGGTTCCTGAACCACCATAATCGTAATATGTGTCCGATGTATCATAATTTGTCGAGTCATTATGCTAAAAACATAAAAATTGTCATTATGCTAAAAACAAAAAAAAATAAAATATTTATACAGTAATTTATTAAAAACACTAATTAAAAGTAGGGGACTGAGTGAGTTTTTAATAAGCATTTATTTTTATCTAAAAAATTAAGTCCCTATTTATTTTTTTATTACTGAAGTAACAATTTTTAATTGTTTATTTTTTAAATTCAATATAATGTGTGACAATTAATAAGAATCATACCTGAGCAACTTCAGGTGGATGTGTTAGCCATTCTGTGTCTTCTGTCGTTGTCATAGGAGTGTATGATGATTCCGTTGTCACCAAAGTGATTATATCTTGTTCATCATCATCATGTGTTGTCTACAATAACAATAATTAAAAACGGAATTAAAAAAAATTGTAATAATCATCAAATTAGAAGGTGACAAGCATTTTTCCGTATTCACAAGACAATATCAAATTTGGATATAGGTAAGTAATTGTTAAAGTAAAATGCTAAATAAATACAATATTTATCTTATTCTGAATAGTATTAAAAATATAGGTAATCGCCTTTTTGTTTATACTTTTAGAAAGGAATAGTAATAATTGCAATTAAACCTCATTTCCATTTTAAATGGTAATCTTAAACAGTTTTTAAGATATGAATTTTAATAGTCATAATTTGATTTGTATTTTCTTTTGTTCTGACCCATATTCATCATTTAAAGATAAGTATTACCAACTCTCAGCAATACGGTCATCGAAGTCCCAAAGGAAATACGCCTTCGCGCTAACGTCTAATTAGTCAACTATTTGCTTTTATACATTGGACGTAGCTGGGCCTATAGGTTATTAATTATCGTTTTGTGGACACTATGTGGGTTTGTTAATAAATATATAACCACATCAGCTGTGCTCACATCACAACTGCTTGGTGTTTCACATTAATGGACTATTTAACGTATCTAGTACATAGTATAATAGTAGGGCAAATAATGTAAAAATTTGCTTATTTACCAGTGGCGATCCGATTTCTAAATCACTAGGTTGTGTAATTTCGTACTGACTAGGTGGTGTAGAAATAAACTCGTCAACACCCGTAAATCTTCCAAAAATACTGTTCTCATCTAAAATTGGTACAAAAGTAATTAAATAAATAGAAGGTAAATCTTATTTTAGATAAGTACATCATACTTATAACAGGTTGTAGTTTTCCGCCTGCTGTAAAGCTTTTCGATTCATATTATTATTGCGTGACAATTTATTTTGATAAAAATATTTTATTTTATTTTAATCAATAAACGTAATCAATGTCGTTTTATAAGTTTATATCTATTATAATGTAAGAATCTCTCGCATGTAAATTTTATAGAGTACATATTCTAAAAGTATAAAGAGCTACAAAATACAAGATTTATCGTGTATTTTTTAGCAAAAATCCTAATATTTTTAGAATAAATTGTCAACCTACCACTGTCGGTCGACGCTGGATATGGTATATTGAATCCATAACTTTCAGGTATTTGCCAATGCGGATTCACTGTAGTGACATCTCTACTCAAAGAGGCGAATAAATTTGCAGATTGGTTTTCAGCTTGGAATCTATTATTGCCATATTCCCTGTTATTTTCCAGCAAGTAATTTATAGGAGACACTGTTGCTATATCGGGAATAATATTACTTCGTTCAGATTCTTGTCTCTCAATGGTCCTTGCCAATAATTCGGATTGGTATGATCCGCTAATACAATCTGTTGCTAAGTTCAAGCACATGTCATATGCAAGGTCTGGTTGATTAGCGAATTGGAGCAGTTCAATATCGCCCTATAATAGAAAACATTGATGTAACGTTAAGACTTATCCATGTAAAGGTCATTTTCATAAAAGTTGCAAAAATGGTTGCGATTAGTTGTTTCAATTAGTTTACTTTTATATTTTGATAAAAAATATCAATGAATACAACCTCATAGTATTGATCCGGCGTGACTTGTGTGCCGACTACTAACACTCCAGCTAAATTAAAAGTGCTCCCCGGTTTTCTCAGGAGTGTTAGAGTTCCTTTGATTTCGCAGTCAACAAGCAGCGTCACTGAATCCCCCTTTATGCTTAATCCAATTCGATGCCACCTATAAATAATATAGTTTTAAAAGCTTGTACCTAACTAAAATCTTTGACTAATGTTTTAAAACTACATTAGTATTGTATTCTGGGCGTTTGAAAGCATCTTTATAATCACCGTTCATCTGCTATATTGATGCGATATGTAAGAAGCTCGTGGTCTTCAGGATCGCCTCTTGTGTCCTCATAATAAAGTTCGATCAGCTCTCCTAACACTAGTTGCAGTTGTTCGTCACCAGCGTCCGAATATAACACGAAAAGCGGGTTTTGGTCTGTCCCTGATACAGGAAAAACAAATATATAAAAAAATAATCGGGTAAAAAATAAGGCATACAAAGAAGTCATATATGACCTTTGTCATTTGGGTTTAAAAAAAAGTTTCAAGGTTTTTTAAAGTATCTATGTATTACGATGGTTTTCATAATAACAACAATGTTTTTTAACTGTTATAGGTAACTGTATAATTAACAATGACACAACCTTTTAGCCGAACTACAGCCAGTATAGAGAAGTCTTCCGGGAAGGTGTTATAAAACATTCCCGCAGCGAGCTGATGGATGGTCGCATTCTCGTTGAGAGAAAACGCGGATAGATCATTCTCAGCTGTGTGAGGCGATTGACAGCGACCCGGAGCCCGGGATACTCCGTCTGGCAATTCGCCATCCCGTATTATAGAAAGTACGTCGAAGATTTCCAATTTATCTGGAGACAAACAATTCAATTACTATCTAGTAACCTAGTCAAGCAAATATTAAAGAAGCCTGACATAAAACATGCATTATTAAGAAGTAATTATAAATTAACTTAATTTAACTTTTACTATACAAATGTAGACACTTAGGTCTTTTACTGATTTTACTGTAATCAATTCAAAATTTAAGAATTTTTTATTAAGTTTACACAAAGACATAAAATATGTAGAGCAAGAACAACAACATAAAAAAGCAAATTAACTTACCATCCCCTTTTCCTTCTGCAAGTATATAAAATAATAACAGAAGTAACCGTCCTATCATTTGTAGAGGCATCGCGGCCCGAAGAAATTAACTATACGGCATACGTTACATACAGAAGATCCCATCCCGGTTACCCCAAAAGGTATATTCGAACTAGATAATATGTGGTCTCTCCCCCTGTGGACAAGACATGTCGTTGCGCTATCGCCGTGGATGGTACTGATTTCTCACTGACGCCACTTAAACACATTGCTTCTCTATTAAAATCCTTACTGTTTTGGTGTCAAAACAATAAAGATCAATTACCATTTATACATGTTGAATTCCAAGAGACATTGTACGTTTCAAACAACCTTTTGGTTTACGGTTTTAATTGTTTTCTATGTATGTTAAAAACAATGGTTATTAAAATTTTGACGACTCTTCGACCAGTCATTACATTAGCAGTCCATAAATAAAATTACTTCTTTATTATAAAGATTATTTCGCGGTGATGAGCTAGACAAAAAATTATTTATTTCCTCATATATACACATATATATAGGACTCTGAAGGCACAATAACTTTGACTGTCCGGTTGGCGTGGTTGGTAGTGACCCTGCCTTCCAAGCCACTGGTCGTGGGTTCGATTCCCACCCGGGGCAAATATGTGTGTGATGAACATAGGTGTTTGCTCTGTGTCTGGGTGTTAATTATCTATATAAGTATTTATTTAAAATAAATAAATAAAATTATATGTGTATGTTTACCAGCCATCTGGTTTCCATAACACAAGCGAAAGCTTAGTATGGGATCAAATCGTGCCGTGTGTGAAAATTGTCCTGAAATATTTATTTATTTATTTATTTATTTTATTTAATGTGAAGACTAGATGTAGTCTTCATATTGTTTGACTGCTTAGTCCTTTTGCCCAACTTTGAAAACTGCCTCGTTTATTTGTTTCTCTTCTTTTTTTGTTTAATATTGTCCTAATCTATGTTTCTCCACTCGCAACACGTACGATTAGTATGCACTATCAAACAATTTAAATAAAAACAGTTATACGTATTCTACGAGATTGCCGTAGACGGTAGACCAATATACATGCCGTAGACGGAAGTGAATTTGTAGTAATTATTATGTTCAAAAGTAAAATAAATATTCTGGATATGTCAATAAAATGATACTTCCCAAAAAATGGCATTAACTCCTCAATTTATTCATTTATATCATTCCAGATAGAGTTAATTGAACCAGAGTGAATCGAACTCATCTTCTAAAGAAAAGGTTCTTGACATCTGTATTGAGATATGAAATTTTTGACGTCCGTAACAAATTAGCCCTAGTCGCTACTCTACTAGCGAGACACCCAACCAAAATAATAATCTTTTATGCTTTTACACATATAAATATATTTCATGATATTATTAAATATTCATATAATATATTCTAAACATACCTGTGCGATTCATTCTGTCTTTGATGTTTCGTTTGGAAATGGCAAATTCTTGTCGTTTCCTTATTGTTTGACTTCAAATACGCTACTAATGTCGGTATACCTACTGGTTCATAATAATTTAACGAAAGTGGTTTTTAATTTCGCAATGAAATAAAAATTATGTGTTAGAGATCTAACACATAATTTTAAGGGGAATGGTTAGTTTTTTTTAGATTAAATATTTGAGAGTTTATATGCTACGTCTCAGTAATTTGTCAGTAAGTATATTATATAATGAAAGGAATACTTATTGGTGATTATTTTTTATAAAAGATTGTATTATAAATAAATTCTAAGAATAAATTAACAAAATGAAGGTCTAACAGATTGTTCTTAATTAGCGGCCTTTACACGCACACTCTATCGCGCATGAAACAGCAATCGTGTGTGAAAGAGCGTGCGTATAAAGGGTGCAGGGGACGGAAGGATAGACCACATGCCGCGCTCATCAGTCGTGCGCGCAATCGCGCACTCACGATTGTACACAGGTTGCCTTTACACATAAATTCTTTCGCGCACGAATAAGATGGCGGACATACGCACGTGGAGCAAGGAATTAGTATTGGAGCTTATTACTTTATACAGATCTTTCCCATGTCTCTGGAAAATCGGAGGAGTACAAAAACAAGAATTTAAAAGACCAAGCATATAAAAAACTTATCGACTTTTGTAAAGAAAAAGGTTTTATTGACGCTAATCGTGATTTCGTTGTAAAAAAAATGCAAAGTTTTTTGAGTTCAATTAAACCAGCAAACATGATAACTTGCGCCACCCGATATCTTGTCTCCATTTTTCACTTCAATCACGCGCGGTTGTCGATAAAACCGTGTGCATTGCACACACTCCAACACGCGCCTCTTTCACGCGGTCTATCACAGGCGATTATAGTCTTTACACGGCCGCTCATTCCGCTAAGGAAAGCAAACACGAATAATCGCGCGCGAAAGAACAAGTGTCGCAGTTAAGACATACAAAGGTAATCGCGAGCGATTGAGCGTGCAGGCTTTCCCGCGCGTAATCCTGTACGATCCACAGAACGCGCGATAGAGTTTGCGTGTAAAGGCCGCTAATGGCTCGAGCAGAAATTTAAACGATGTGAACTACTCTAGTTTGCGATTAATTGAACAATAACCAATTAGCAATAGCTTTCTGATCCATTGAAATGTTACATTTTTTAGCCCTAACCTTGCGTTTTTTAGAGGACGCAATTTTGTTTTTTTGGATGTGTAGGGGGGGTCAGTGTGAAGCTAAAACCAAGTTTGTGGGGTCGCCACCCTTGTCCCACGGCCGCCATCTTGAAAATAGCGGTTGAAATGGTTTTTACGATATATCTCTTAAACTATTTAACTGATAAAAAAATATCGTTAACATTATTTGTTGCAAATTAAATTCTCTACAACTTTGGTGTAGTACTTTTAGTCGTAGAACTATAAATAAAAAAGTTATAAGCGAAAATGTTCAGAAATTAGAGCCATTTATATTTTTCAATAAAACTTTTTTTTATCATTTTACGAAGAAATGATATCAGACCATTTTTGTAGATTGTTTTTCGAGGAACAACTTTTATGTACAACATTTTTTCATAACGTCAATAACTAAGGTTTTACAGCGCTCTGAAGTGAGTACTATTTTTCAGTACTCTTAACTATACATATATTGGCTATTGGCTCTTTTCTCATACTCCAGAACAATAGAAGCACACTGCAGAACATTTCAGACCTGCTTTTCGACGTAAAAAAAAGTCGCGCTTCCAGACTCTACCTCCTGGGTGGTGGGGAAAAGATTCAATAATTAATTATTAGTGATATTGCAAAATTAATTATTAAAAATATAATAATAACAAAAAAAACCATTACTGATGACAAATTATTATTAGTACACACATAATATAAGTATACTGTATAGTATTACAGAGTACTGAAAATTAGTACTCACTTCGGAGCGCTGTAAAACCTTAGCTATTTAATTAATGAAAAAATGTTGTATATAAAAGTTGTTCCTCGAAAAACAATCTACAAAAATGGTCAAATATCATTTCTACGTAAAATTATAAAAAAAAGTTTTATTGAGAAATATAAATATCTCTAATTTCTGAACATTTTCGCTTATAACTTTTTTATTTATAGTTCTACGACAAAAATTTGCAGGATCAAAGTTGTAGAGTATTTAATTTGCAACAAATAATGTAAACAAATTTTTTTTATTAAAATAAATAGTTTAAGAGATATATCGTAAAAACCATATCAACCGCTATTTTCAAGATGGCGGCCGTGGGACAAGGGTGGCGACCCCACAAACTTGGTGATAGCTTCACACTGACCACCCCTACACATCAAAAAAATAAAATTGCGTCCTCTAAAAAATGCAACCCCAAATGTAACTTTTCAATGGACCATTCAAATTATTATATCTTTGAATAGGATTGGCATTTAAATGTCATTACAAATACCTGTGAAACAGTTCCATTGTTTTTTTTTGTAATTTATCCACTGTGGAATAAAAGTTACAAAAGCTCTTTATTTTTTTGATTTATTTACGGGTGCAAATAATGTTGGTATAGTTAACCACAATAGTGAACAATATTATTAGATTTTGTGTGTAAAAATATTAATAAAAAAATAGCGGAGTCAATAAGACAAGGCTTTTACCTTATTTGTAAAAAAAAATAACCATACTTCTACTCTACTTCTTATGGTCATAGTTATGTTTATTATTTAATATCGATGAAAATCCACTGTTCAAAAATTCCCTCACTCACTCTATGTCGATTGTCGCATTCAATTAAATTAACAATCACTTCAGCTTTATAAGTTGTACTGTAAAGGAACTTTTATAATATTATTATAGTGAATATCATAAACCATTTTATAATACACATGATTAGGTTTATCATTAATGCCTTTGCCAAGCAGGGACAGATAACCAAGCTGTCGTCGTTGAGTATAAAATATATAGTTTTAGTTTGCGATAAGATATAATGTTTTGTGAATGTGCAAACTTAGACATTTATGCCTATTGCGTTCAGATTTAATTGCGACTTCCCAGATTTTGACGTGAATGGAGTAGAGTAAATGTAGGTCAGCTGTAAGTCTAGGGTTGCAAACACTTTTCAAATACACAATTTTGTTGCATTTATTGAGCTATAGATCACAGGTAAGAAAAAATCCTTTTTTACTTTATAACGTTGTTCTTAAAGTATCTAGTATTATATAATCGTTTGTCATGTAAGTACGTTTTGGGCGGCATGATAAAACTTTGACTAATAACGTGGTAACCCTTACCTGAACTTGCAAGTTCTGATACCGCCGTATTCTATTTGAATAAGCAGCATAATTAATTAGGTTGTTGTGAATTGTTTACTATCAAAGTTTCCGCCGTTAAAACACGTCGTATAACTTTAGTTGTGAAGTTGTAGAGATTATTGTTTGTTTGCGTTATCAATATGTTATGGTATGTACGTAGATTATCATAAAGATTTAAACTAGGTAGGTATACTTACCACAACTACTAAAACTATAAAAAATAAAGATGCTTAAGAAGAAGAATTAAGTGATTTTGATGTAATTTTTTGAACTCTTGCATATTTCCTTCTTCCTAGCGAATTATCAAAGATAGTCATATTATTGCTTACTCGATATAGGTATTATCATAATTTATTGATGATTATTGTCACACATAATTTTAGTAAAAGCCACATACCTATCTTAAAAAGCTGAAGATTTTGTTTGTTTGAACGCGCTAATCTCAGGAACTACTGGTCCGATTTGAAAAATTCTTTCGGTTTTAGATAGTCCATTTATCGAGGAACGTTATAGGCTATATATTATCACCCTAAGACCAACAGAAGCGGAGCAATGCGGGTGAAACCGCGGGGCACAGCTAGTTAATAATATTCTTAGTAAAATATTACCAGTTCATGCGAAATAAAAGACGTTATCCAATCAAAAAGTTTATTAAAGCCAAGTAAGTATTTATTTTCGGCCCCTGACTTTGTTAGGGTGCGTTTCCTCGAAAGTTTCTTCTTTTAATAGTTTTTCATATAATTTAGAAAGTATCGGATATTCGCCGAGTTCCAACTCGTGTCTGAAAGAAAAGTTGTTAACTATATTTCTCTCATTTCTACATATTATATATATTATACTATACTCTTTATTGTTTTATGTCTTTTTTTTATTATGGTAATACGTACCTACTTATTATAATTGTTGTAAAGATCCCAAAAATTTTCACTCAAGGAATAAGGTTACGTTGTAATTAAAATTTACGATCCTTGTTTTATTATTTTGTATAACTCGAAGGCAATTCTCGTTATAAATGCCAAATGTTTTCAACCACTTAATATTGGTCACACAATTGGGTGAAGTATTTTTTATCGTCATGAAGATTATTTGGAACACAGATTTGGAAGTATCTAGTGAATATAACACAGGTTATTTAAATGATATGTGTATTATATAAACATAGTAACGTCAAAAGGATTAGCATTTTCATATTATTTGTATTTTTTGCCATGTTTTAGAAAGAAATAATATTTAAAGCAAAAACAAATAGTAAAAAATTCACATTCGGACTATCAGCAAACAAAATTATTTAAATATAGCCAAAGTGAATCGTTTCTAATAAGCAATAATGATATATCTTCAAAATTTCCCCAGAGGGAACACGAAACAATCCTATTAATATTTATTAAATATCAATTTCTTTAGCCTATTGTGAAAATTGATTCGCAGTAATCTAGGTGGCACTGTGACACAAGATATTTCAATAACTAATATAAAACCAGTTTTATCATTAACGGTTCATTAACGGTCTTGATGGGTTTTATTTAACCACTAGCTAAATAAGGATGGATTCTTACGAGTTACTTTTGCCAACAAGGCAAAGAGGCTATATTACATATAACTTGTATAATAAAGAACGTTTTAGGAAAAAGTACTAGATCTTCCAATATTTATTAACCCACATGACACGTCATTCATAAAAGAGTAATTCGATTTTTACAGGTCGCGGAAGAATTCCAACCAATACCTGCGGCCCCATCATTAAAGCGGCTCGACGGAACACAGTGGGGTTTTAGTCGGTAAGAATCCGACATAACCCACGGCTCCTTCCCCGGGGGCCGTGGGTATCTTTGGAAGATTTCCCCACTTAAAAAAAAAGGTTACGGTGCATTGATATATCAAACGAGTAAATATGCTCATTCTAACCCCACTTTGTAAAATTATTTTAGTGTAAGCAGGCCTACGCCGTAACAGAATACTCTACAGTATTCTGTTGTTGTTCTTAGTTGGTTCAAAAAGATTCTATACAATATATTGAACAGCACTGAATACGAGTTTTCGTTTACACTAAGAGATCACGAAATAATGCTCCTGCTCTAGCTCTAGCTCTATGTTCGTTTGTCTTAAGTAAACGCAACGTTAGGTAATATTATCATTCATATTCAACGAGAAGTAGACAGGATTTTTATTCACTAAACCCAAAAATATCAAGAGTTGCTCATTTTAACTTTTCACTATTACTTTTAATTAAAAAGAGTAATACCTGGTGACAGCATTAAAGACTTGTGGTACCAGGCACAAATCAGCTTTCGTCAGTTGGTCGCCAATACAAAAGCTTCCTGCAGAATTTTGGAGAAGCTTTTCGAGGCTCTGAAGTCCGCGTTTCGTCCAGTGTTTAGTAAACGCTTTGTATTTATCTTCCGAATCAAAATAACTCTTTAAGCCAATATTTTGCAGCGGTTGAATGCCGGAAACCACGGTCTGTATAAATTGTAAAACTTTAACTATATATTTTTGTTAGGCTTAAAATGTATTTCCTATCCCACTTAGCTTTGTGCAAACAATATGTAACGGAGATTGATTTAATACTTTTCTGATTCTCATTATCAAAAATTAAAAAAATGTTACCTCGCAATAACTGAAAAAAAAACTGAACGAAATTTTAGACAAAAGCAATATAATAGAAATTTGAAGAAGCTTGTCAAGTGGGATTCGAACTTTCGAGACTTTGTTCCATTGATGTTTTTTAATACAATAATTTTTATTTGAATTAATTCGACTTTTATTACTTACTTTATTGCGTAAAAGGTAAACAAATTGAACTCAAAATCCTGACAGATTAATATATTATTATATAAAAAAGTCAGTGCAAAGTAGGAAACTTCGTGAAGGGACATGTCAAATTTCTATTAACTTCTGAACGAGCTCGCTTGAGTTCTTACAAATTTATGCATAGAATTGTTCAGAATTTACTTACCTCGCAAATTTCTTGCATGCGGGCCTTCAATAACGGAGTAGGCGGTGTCAAAGTTGGTGTAGGTCGAGTATCTTCCAGATAATTAATTATAGCCATTGACTCCACGATAGTAGCATCATCTGGTAAATTATAGATATTCTCTCTTAGTGAACCTAATTTACTACAGGTTTTCGGCGTCTTAATGCTACGTATAAAATTACTGGCTGAAGGGCTATTACAGATAGGTACATATATATAGGTGAGGATCCTATAATTAATAGGTTGAGGAGTGACTACAAAATTATTCATATACTCTCTTTAAAGTTGAAAGTGGATGATCTGATAATCTGATATAACTATGTTTATGTCGTATTTCATACTCTTTAATAAGAACTTATATAAAAGTACAATTAAACAAAACAAATAAGTATGTTTCCATAAGTTATATTAATCAAAATTAAATAAGCTTTAAGTATTTAATCCTGTTTGCTTCCATTAGTTCAATGTACACTTAATGTAAACATAGCATAAAACTCATTCATAATCTGAGTAAAGTTTAAAAGCATGGTGAAAATCAATTTTAAAGAAACACAGAGTTCAACAAACAATCACTTTTAGTTTGTTATCCTAAATTCAAACATAAACGGTTAAGCTTAAAATGACTTTAATAGAGATTCTTTCTAACTCTTAATTTACGTATTTATAATGGATAATATAGCAACAATGAACAACGAAGTCTGAAAGCATTTCATATGCATATGTTGTAATGTTTCCAGTCAATAGACTGACCCAAATAGGTGGCAATTTATTAAGAGGTTTTTGTATACGACGTATCTGAAGGAGTTATTGACCTGTCTGTTACGATGTTAACGCAGATATATTATGTTCATCACCCTCATTTATTTGAATAAGATTTATTTCACTATTTATCCATACTAATATTATAAATGCGAAAGTAACTCTGTCTGTCTGTCTGTTACTCAATCACGCCTTAACTACTGAACCAATTTGCATGAAATTTGGTATAGAGATATTTTGATACCCGAGAAAGGACATAGGCTACTTTTTATTGCGAAATATGTACCACGGGCGAAGCCGGGGTGGACCGCTAGTTTATAATAAAGATCAGGTAGGTATCTTAAGAAAAATGAGCTGAAATACTTAAATTTCTTAAAATAAGGTGACATAAAACGGTAGTTATTTTTCTCGGAGTATCTCATGATTTCTTGAAACTCACTCAACTCACCATACGTATTTATGGTGTCGGATAGGCTGTTATAATATTTGGTAGGTCTAAAAAAGATATCTGTATAAAAATATTTATAATTCTAAGTAATAAAACTATTTCAAATTTTTACAAAAATTCTGACTTGTTTAATACAGGAAACAGTTTGAGGATTTCGAATTATTTAATAAAAGTTTACTTATTAATCTAAAACTATATTAAAAGTTAGAATGCAGTGTGATGATCTCAAAAAATCTCAAAAATTTCAGGTTTCCGCAGTAGATATTTTTTAAGTTGTCCTAAAGATGCACCCATTGGAGAAACATACAGAATTGTGAATTCAGTGCGCAATACAGTCACCACTATGGTAATTAGAATCGTGTGAAGTACTTAACTCAAGTGTCGGTACTCGGGGGTATAGAGTGTTCGGAGCACTACAGCGCGGTGACATCAGCAGTTATAGAACTGTGCTCCAGTTAATAACCTCAATCATCACACTATTGTTTATTTTTATTGAACCGCGCTGGTTTTGGGGACACGGTTTTATTTGCTACGCGGACGGTGCAAATTAGAAATCTGTTCGAGCTACGTCGAGTGTATGGTCGTTGAGTTGAAATCGTGAGACTGAATAAAGTTACAGACAGATGAGGAAATGTGTTTTCTTTTAACGTTTCAAATCGAGATGGTATAAATAGTAAAATATTTGGAATTAAATATTGTGTGGGCAATATTTTAAATTTTAATTGATTATTTCCGCTATTATGATTTATGTAAATCTATTTAATTGGTAATAATAGAAAAATGTATAAAATGAATGCATACCTAAATAATTATTTTGCAAACAATTGTACCACCATGTTTGCAAAATAATTATTGTACATGTCCATATTCCATCCCATATTCTCAACTAAACAATTAATATTTTATTTTAGCTACAATTATTTTTTTATTTTAGCTACTTTCATAGCATTATGTCCTATGGAATTCTGCTATGGGGCAGGGCTGCAGATATAGAAACTATATTTATATTACAGAAAAGAGCCATACGCTCTATATATAATTTACGTGCTCGGGACTCACTAAGAGATCTCTTTAAGAATATTGGTATCCTCACTGTACCATCACAGTATATATTTAATAATGTTTTACATGTACACAAAAACGCGGACTTACACACAAAAGTAGGAGATAGACACTGTTATGGCACAAGGAATAGAAATAAAATTGAAATGCCATTTTATAGGTTAGCTAAAGTTAAAAATTCATTTATGGGCCAAGGTATACGTTTTTACAATAGAATTCCTCATAGTATTAAAGAGTTTAGTAGTGTTAAATTTAAAACTTATTTAAAAAATGTATTAGTTCAGAGAGCCTACTACAGCATTAAGGAATATATGGAAGATGAAAATCCATGGAGGGTTGTCGCGTAAGAATAACAGGACAGTTCTTTGGCATATTATGATAATATATAATATTATGTAGTTAGATGTAAGTAACATGTAATGTAAAATTATATTGTATATGGACATGACTTTAAAAGAGCAACTATGGAGTTTCTTGCCGGTTCTTCTCCATAGATACTGCTTTCCGAATCGGTGGTAAATTTAAAGAATGTAATGACGATTCAAAAGTGCTTCTGGAAGAAGTCTAATTGAATAAATAAATGTTTGAGTTTGAGTTTGAATATATAAAAGTTTTAAAAATCGGCACTCTCGAGGCAAAATTTTTAGTATATTCAAACATGCGAGATTGACGAATAAAATGAGATCATGGTGAGAATCTGAAATCAAAGCTTCTCGTTTAGGTGGAATCGTGCGGATATTGAAAAGTATTAGAAGCTTTTATCGTCGTGTGAACATATAGATGTGTTATAACAACCAATATCATACCGTTTGCTGGCAATTTGTATGTGAAAATTTGAAAGGAATATCTGAAATTCATTTTCGCGTGCTGCCAACATATAATCAGGTTTCGTCACAAAATATTTTCTGCAAGAAGGAAGTTATTATTCGTATAATGCCTGAGGGAATTGCCTTTTGGCCGTACCCGTTTTGTGACGTGCCTATTAATATATTCGTGACAAAAGTTGTACCCACGTCTTTCATGTAAGGACACTTCAGGGGTTGCGTTGAGTTACAATTTATAATGATGTTTGATGAATACACGTTCTGTAGCTTTGAATTTTTTTTTTCATTTTGTTCTAAAATTTTTATGAACACGACGTGTCTATTGTCTATAGCTTTGAAACTCTTTTTTATATTTTTATTTTATAAAAATAATGTAAGTATAAAATTGTACGATAAGCATCCAAAGAAGTAAAGATATTCACATGGTCGTTAAAGCGTAGGTAATACAGATAAATTCTTTCTTGCGAGTAATGAGATGCATCTAGATTCTAGATCTACCTATAAACATACGAGGATATAGGACTTCACTTCATTCTTGCATACCATATTAGTTTTTTTTTATTCAAATTCTTACCAATAATCAATGCAGGGACCTTTTGAGACGGGTGGATGGCTCGAAATTGTTCCGATAAGTGTGCTTGTTTCTGCACAATGTCTACAGAACGCTCCTCATAAGGTATTTTCTTTAAATATAGGGCAGCACGGACTCGCCAAGTGCATGACGATAGCCAAAATCCATATAAAATTGTTGGTGTTTTACCCTTTAAAAAAGATAACTTTAGTAACTACTTTCTTATGTTTGATTTTACGTGAGTATTATACATTTAGAAATTAAACGTCTTTAACGCATCTTCCCGTGACCTGCACGCTCGCTGCAAAGTGTGCGGAACGTCGCGGTCAGGATAATAGATAATATAATGAACAAATCTACTAATTAACTACGTTATCTACGTTTTCAAAATGCTTGCTGTAGATAATGTAGATAACAGTGGGCCAAAATTTCATTTAAAGAAACGGATAAGGTCAAAACCTTCTATAATCAGTATAAAATATTCAAATCTGGCGTTAAGAAGTCTCTCATAGCGATATCTTGAGCAATCAGACCATTTCACAACACTTCTGTTGTGAAATGGCCTGATTGCTCAAGGAACCTTACGGATCCTTACGGATATTTTCGGAACTAATTTTGACATACAGCCTTACAGGTACCTAATAAAATTTTGAGTCTTGTGGTGTTCTTTCGTTTTATAGACTTTAGATATAAGTATTATATTAATTGTAATCTTTCTAAAACATTAATGTAATAATTTTGTTTGTAAATTGTTTTGATAAGATACAGACTCATATTAAAGAAAAAATGTTAGACATTCGAAAATATATTTATTTTATTAAATGTAGCAACATCATTGTAGCTGCCAAAAGTAGATTCTATTCGCGCAAGTAGCAGATTTCGTGTTTATCATTGTTTCTTAAAACATTTTTTTCTATTTACATAGAATACTCTTGAATTGTTAATAGGTACATTTATATTTCGAAACATGGACGTATAAAAAAAGACGGACGGTATATCGCCTAAACATTGAGTGAAGCCTAGTAATGGCGGCGACACATCCATGTGTGTGTGTGCCAGATTGATTGCCAGATGCATTAAAATTACCCCACGCTTTAGTATTTTTATTTCTCAATTTGTTGTACATTTTATGTGTACTCTAACTTTTGGAATGTTAAACGGTTAAATTTTTGAAACATGATCCCCGAATTTAATTATTTTGAGGTGATTGGTGGATAGCGGGTAGTGACTTTTCATAACAAACTGCTTTTCTTTTTCGCCGGAAATGCGTAGTTTTTGTGCAAATCGAAAGTGAAAATTATTTTTTTAAGGTTATTTTTGTACTGAAAATAAACTTTAAATAAATCTCGCACCTGTGACTCGCACACATGCAATATTTTTAAATATATTGCCGGATTGTTAATTTATTTACAACAATTTCATTATTTAAATTTGACCAAAAATTTATGCTTGTATTTACGACATGCCACAGATAATAAATGTAAAATGACGTGATTCACGATTGTAGATTTTATAGATAATTTATAGTGATTTTTAAAATGAATGTGTCAAAAACAAAAATCACTTTAACCTAAAGCGTATTTGACAATATTAACAAAAATTTAACGATACACAAATAAAATAAAAACAAGTTATTTAAACCTAAGTAGCTTTTTTTTCGCTCCTCGCTACCTATTTTAATAATAGAAATAGTTTGATAGTTTTTAAAAACTGAAGCATTATGTGTATTAAAGTGACATACTCTATCATATGTTATTAAATTTGTATTGCTAATCTGTGAACTGCGTCATACTATCCAATCTGATGTGAATGAACAAACTTTGATGACATAATATGAACGATTTTTGGCTATAATAAGTTCTAGTTAAAAATATAATAAAATAAATTATTGTAATATCATGTTATTAATTTCATAGGTACGAAAATTTATTTTTAAAAATATTGCGTGTGAGCGGAATTAGACATTTTGATACGACAATGGCTTCAGATATTAGTTGAAAGTTGCGTTTTTAGTGCAAAAATAACCTTAAAAAATTTCATTTTCGATTTTCACAAAAACTACGCATTTCCGGCGAAAATGAAAAGCAGTTTGTTATGAAAAGTCACTACCCGCTATCAATTAAACAGCACAAAATAACGAAATTCGGGGATCACGATATAAAAACGCTGCCTATTAACCTATGCATATAAGAATATTTAAAAGCAGCAAAATTATCATTAGTATAATGATCATATTCTTTACAAAAAATAATAATGGATGTGTTTACTCTCTGAGTGGATGTGGAGGTAAAATTAAATTAAAGAAATATGGATTAATAAATTAATATTATTTTAGCGTATTTTAAAATTAATTAACTTTACATCAACTCCCCGACTTTTGGGAGAATGAAATTTTCGAATAATGGCAACACAATGGCAACAGCTGTCCTGACAACAATGGCGGCTGTATTTTTTCTATAAATTTTGACGTAATAATTTTGTCATTAAAACATAAAAGAAATAATTTGCTTACCTGTGGAATGTAATCCCCTGAGACTAGATATTTAAAATTGTACTGTTGCGACACCATTTAACAACTCAAGACGGCATTTTAAATATTTATTTTGGAACAGTGACGCAGTTAATCGTTCGGAAGCTCGCAACGTAATGGCGGCCGACTAGCTTACTATGGTGAGAGTGTGTGCGTGTTTATTGTATTTACACGATCGCTAGCTTACTACGGTGGCTTCACGTTGTTTGTTCGTAAAATGGCGTCCGTCTTTTTTTATACGTCCATGTTTCGAAAGATAAAATAGTACATATTTCTACTATTATGATGATCTAGTAGATATATGATGATCTACTTACCGCCATCCTGTATCAATTTTTTATTCACAAATCAAGTAAATTGTATTTATTCTAATTAATATTAAACCATATATAAGTTTTACAACGATATCAGATATGAATAAGTACCTTATCTAAAAGGTTATGTTTCTGACATATCACTATTGAGCTGTGTGATGTGTCCATTTAGTATTGATCCGTAGATCGTCAATAGATGGCGTTTTAACTAATCAAAAGGAAAATATAAATATAAAGGATAATAATTTCAATAAAACTCAAGAAGAGTATGCTTTGTTTTATTTACACATATTATAGAATCATAGTTGACAGTATAGATATATTTATCGATATTATTATAAGATGATTATTTGTGTTTATCTAGATACGAGTAAGTATAGGTAATTATTTAATAGGAAACCTTTATAATATAGGTATAGAATACCAGAATATCTTCTAATATAAATCTGTTAAAACTTAATCAATTTTCATGGAAGCTATTAACATTTACAACTTATTTGAGCAAACTTATGAAATAAGGAAATTAACTAATTAATGTGTAATTATAAGACAATATATATAAATCTGGTGTCACAATGTTTGTCCTCAATGGACTCCTAAACCACTTAACCGATTATAATAAAATTCGCACACCATGTGCAGTTCGATCCAACTTGAGAGATAGGATATTTTAAACATGTAGGTACCACGGGCGAAGCCGGGGCGGACCACTAGTAAGACAATAAAAACATATTCAAGTCTATTATAATAGTTCGGATTTACTTCATGTAAAATATTTACAATTATAAAAATTATAAACTTAAATGTTAACTAAATATAAAAGTCATTAACTTATATGGGAAAACATTCGAAATATTTTTTTTGTCATTTAAATTGCTTGGAACATTGGTCTTAATATTTATCTTATATTAAGCGATTAGCGATACATAATAATATACAATCTACATTTGAAAATGTTCATAAAAAATTCAAAACCTTGAGGAATATAACAGTTGGTACATACTGTCAATATTCGGGGTAAAACCTTCTTCAAATTATTGTACTATTCAGCTTGTTACGCCTACTCCGTGTACCGTCCAATATATGGATACTTATGTTAAAATATAATGAGGTTCTATTGGTCTGGGAACTCATTAATTAACCCCATCTTAAGGGTGAACCGGGTGGTCGCAGGAAAGTCGCTCGTGTCTCGGCTGTGAGCGCGCCACCGTCGCCGCCGCCGCCGCCGTCGTCGGGAAGGCCGTAGAATGCGTGTAAATGCCTGCGATGGTGCAACTCGTGTCCCCTGTGGAGACCTTGTAATCTGCTCCAGAGCGAAAATATCCTCTTCTTTATCTTTTTGTTCTTGTCCGTATCCGTTTCTGGAATGTAGTAATTTGTTTCATTAATAAATTGATAAAGTAGGTATACAGTATTCAGATTCAGAAGTGATGCAGTTTCATTCTTTTTATTTTAAAATGCATTAACACATTAGTTACAAGTCATAAGACATGAGAAATAAAATAAACAATATGTTTTAGTTTTATTGTTTTTTTATTTGTACAAGTAATTTAACTAGATGTAGCTTTTAACTTTTCTGATCAATAATATTATCACGAACGATAACGTTTCTTTAAACTACGAAATATTTAATAATAGAGTTACATAATGTCACAATCTTTAATTTAAATTATAGCTTACCCGCTTCATTGGTGTTATCAGCTTCTTCCCTTTTAACTTTTACAGCTGAGTCGAGGTCATTTTGCAGTATTTTATCGTTTGCCTCGTCTTCTTTATTTTTATCTTCTGAATGAAGCGGTACTAGTTGCGTATATGTGTAATCTTTTGGAAGTTTAGGCTTAATATCATTGGCTAAATATGATAAACGTATTTTTAAGATCAATAATGGGCTAGCTGGGGTGAATTTTTGTTTATCCTCAAAAAAATTTAAACGATTATCAAGAATTTTCTCAAAATCGCTCTCCTCATGTTGTTTATCTAATCCATTTTGATTAGATGCTGTAATCGTCTCCAGATTCCTATCAAATTGCGCAGGTATACTATTTGTCTGCTTCGGATATTCTCTCCGTAGTTCTTGAGTTAAATAATCGTCCAAATTGTATGATTCATTATTGCGATCGTGTAAAATGTGGCTGTCTCCATTATCTTCTTTGTTTTCATAAATCAGATTTGTAATTTCAGGTTTTAATAGCGGAAGCCGTTTGAGTAATCGCTTAAAAAATATTTTTTTTGTATCTCTATTTTGTAATCTGTTATTTAATGTATTGTCGTTGTCTTGATTTTCGAAGAAATTTTCTAACTCGAGACGATTCATCATTGGAATTTCATTTGTTGAACAAACTGTTACGATGGCGAGTAATAATAATGGAAGCAAGGAGTGTTGCATCTGTAAAGAAAATCACCTTAGTTAATATTTGTACTACTTCAATTTCATCGAAGTATTATTTTAAAAATATACCTTTTCTTAAGCACCGGCGGGTTTGTAGTATGATATCATATTTATGGTAGTTATTATAGTAGGGGAGCCCAAGAGGGGATTTTTGGATTTACTCGAGCGCGTCAGATTACTATAAGAGACGGTACCTTAGCTATTCATTAGTACCTCTAGTCAATATGAGCAGTTATGGTTGGTGGGTGCGCTCAGGGGCCCCGCTGGAAAATTTGAATAATCCATAATTCCCTAAGGTTGAGCTCGAATCGTCAGATTAGCGAAATGGGGACTTCTTATATTGTAATTAACCCCCCCATATATTAATCTGACGCGCTCGAATAATATTACTTTAATTTTTTACCCTTTCTTCATAGCGATTAAATCGCCACTTAAATCGTCAGATTAACGTATACTTTTTTTCAGTGACGTCCTGGAGCATGCAAAATATCAATATCTAACGCGCTTGAGTATTTCCAAGCCAATTTTTTTCTTTTTTAAATTAAAAAAAATCAAAAAACCCTTCCCCACCGCTAAAAGTGAAAACATTATAGGACCTTTTTTTCTCGCTATGGTCTAATCTACCAATTCTAATAGGTTCCCGTGACGCTCGAGTAAATCCACATTTAGCATCCTGGGCTCCCCTACTATTAAGCCGGTGCATAATATAAATGACCTAATTTATAAAACTCTTACTCTCAAAAAAATACAAATGTATTTTTGACTTACAGTGAAATTTTTAATAACCCTTTATTCTCATGATATAAGCAATTCTTTTTTACATTTTGTAGACTATGTAACTATATTAGATCCTTCTATGACAAAGAAGTAGGTAAGTCGACTTTTTCCAACTGATTCAAATTTACAAAAAGCAGCGTTTCAGCTTGTTCTAATGCTGTAACGCCCTTTTATTAAAAATGTTCTTGGTTTTGAATTCAAGAAATATTCCAAAACACTTCAAAGGCCTATTGTTGATGTCAAGTTTAGATAATGTAAATATTTTTTGAATTTTTGGCAAAATGAACTTGGCTCTGAATAAAAGGAGGCCAAATGAAGCATTCCTCTGACACGTTACGAGAGTAATTTGTGAAAACATTTTCATCTCGACGAGGGACGTAATGTGAATTAAGGTTTTAAATTATTTGAATGTTTACACTGTGAGGGCGGATTCTTCAGAAAAAATACGGGCGTGACCTTCATTCGGGCGACGATGTTTTGAATAGAGGAGATACAAAACGGTTTTACCACGTTCTCATTATAACTTATGAAAGTCAATATCTGTAGACACGTGGATATTTTCCCAGAGGCGGTACCTAAGAAGTTAAGTATCTTTTTACCTATCTCTATTACCAAGATATGAGGTGTTGGTTGCATTTTATCATATGTTAATATATATATTACAAAAATATGAGCTGTTGTTCGCATTTTATATCTTTGTGAAGTGTTTTTAAGTTCTTGGCCAGAAGATTTAAATATATGGGGATATACTCGCATCAGGGAGTTAGTTCATATACATAGAGCAGGCATATTAACTACAGGATAATGGCAAAATTTGTTCAGTGAGTGTACAAATTTTGTACCTATATCGAGTGTCGTATCAGATGACCTAGAAACACAGACTTTTGTCTAAATTAGATTTTCCCGCACAATTAACAGATGCGCATGTTTATGATTGGCTGTTATAGCCTCGGAGGATATATATTTTTTTCTAGATAAATAAAAAAAAACTATAAATGCAGATGAACGAATGATTCTTGGATTTTGTGAATAAAATCGTTCCAAAACTGGTAAACCAATTAATGCTCCGAATCGTCTTGGCATTTCTTAATTCCCACAATGCATTGTGAACGTTTTCATTATTACGTAGTATTATACTTCTCACATGTAGGTTTAAATCGGTTTTACCAGATCTAATAAAAATATTAGATTGTAAGACACAAAGCTCTGAAAACGTCCAATAGAAGATAGCATTATGGTACTATCGGTTACATACGAATCGCTCCATATGGGATGCTAAATCCGTAACCGGCATTAGTTAGTGTCTAGACAAATGCAATAAAATTATCTCTTAGAATCACAGTCAGCAACATAGCTCCTATGTTTTTAAGATAAAAGGACCAAGCTACTCCGAGTCTTTCGTCACAAATTAAATTTTCTTTTTTATTGTGAAGATGAGAAATTTACTCCGTTTGACATATTATTTTATGATAAATAAAAACAAAATTCACTCTTTGTTCACTATATCGATTCTTGGAATCTTATTAGATCAAATAACTTGAAAGTGAATCATCATCATTGTGTAGGAAAGGAAGTAAGGGTCTAATAAATTATTTATTATTGTTTTGTTGGTACCTATAGCACCTATAGGAAACTATGTTTATACCAAGCATATAAAAAAGGAAAATTTCTTATATTTTTGTTACCGAATAATTTCACGCAACACATTAGGTATTTATAGGTAAACGATTTTACTGCCTATAAATATATCTACATAATATAAGTATTAGGTAGTATCCAAATAAATAATTTATATTGAGGATTGTGTTTCATTAAGTAGTTCAATAATGTAAAAATAATGAATTCTTGAAAACTATTGCGTGTGGGCTAATCACGTAAATATTTGATATACATTGTTGATATACAATAGTTTCTGATTATAGCTCCTGCTCATAAAGAAGAGGGTATAGATCTTACTCGAAATCCTTGAATCTAAAGGCTGTGGATTATAACTATGAGCATTATATTTTGGTCTTGTATCCCCGTTTGATGAAGAACAATTTTTTATAATTTCATTCCGACTTCTTTTGGTGTAAACTGAATTAGAGGTATTAGGCTTACTCTTAATAACTCTAGATTTATCTACTTACTATCTGATACATTTTTATAGCTTTAACCTATAAAAAAGAAACTAAATTGCATTTGAAAACAGCTTCTGATTAACGACCACTGACAACAGAACCTAATTGCTTTTCACTGCTTATATTTACAAGGTTCCTTCGTAACAGCTAGGAAAAATAATTGTTTAAAATGATAAATGGGTTATTTCACTCTTTTCGTGTTGTACCTACTTGTTAGGCAGTTTCTTAACAACCTTCCCATTATATACATTTCAACGGTATTATTAACGTAATGTTTGATATCCTATCTATCGGTACCTATTCAAGGAAATTTAAGTAGCTACGAGTATACTGCTCAGTTATATCATACAATATGTTATACTCTAACGCGACGTTATATAAATACATACAGACTGCATAAAATGTGCTTAAAATTGAAACAGTAATCAAATGAAACGACAGCGTGGTATCACACTTGTGGACCCATAAAAGTATAGTTCTGACGCTCGATAACATTGAACATTTACTGAAGGAAACTTGAGATACGAGTCGTTTGAGCCAGCGGGCTGAAAGCGTGGAACTGTGTCACATAACATACTTTCACTGTGGATAGTCATATAGGGGTACTTTCTTATAATCTTACTTATGGAAACAACTGAAAAGTTGTTACATACGTTGCGATTATAATCATAGATAATATTATTTATGAGATGGTACCTAGAATTTTATATTTTTACTAGCGGTCCGCCCCGGCTTCGCCCGTGGTACATATTTCGCAATAAAAGGTAGCCTATGTTCTTTCTCAGGGTCTAAAGATTATCTGTGCCAAATTTCATCAAAATCGGTCCAGTAGTTTATGCGTGAAAACCATACATACATACATACATACAAACCTTTCCTCTTTATAATATTAGTATAGATAACGCATAGAGTTAACTTGAAATCAATAAAATGCCATAAGGCATATGTTTTGGACTTGAACACTGTCTTTTACCGTTTTCCAAACGCTATGAAATTATTATGTAAGTATTTTGCCAAATTTTAATCAATACTCGACAAATACTAAAAGCTGCTTCAGTAGTAATAAATTAAATACATAGTTGAGTACCATTATATCTTCCCTCAAGTATAAGTCTTGGTATAATCGAAATCGTCGCCGTTACAAGAGTACCTACTGTTAAAATTTGTCGACATCGATAAGCCTGGAGATAAATTGATTTGACTTTAATTAATGGCTATTCATCAGACGAACTGAAGTTAAATTGATTACTTAATACATAATCTCGGTTTCTTCGTACATTGAAAGCCTATTCTTATAATATTATAAATTCTTTCAAAATCTCTATACAAAATTTATTTCACTCTATATACCTTTATTTGCTTCGTTAGATACATATACAACGTATTTAATATGTTGATAATATTTTGCAAATTAATTTATGTCGGATTTAAAAATATTCTTGTTAAATTTAAGCTCAAGGATCACTAATTTAGCTATACGATAAATAAACTGAATGTCCGGCCCGAAATCTCGAGTAAAAATTAAACTATAAAAATAATTTGAGAGAGTGAAATCCGTGGAAAAGTCTTTCTTTTTGCCTTGACCGACTTGTAGTTTACGGCCGGAAAATATGAAGGTAGCTGGGTCATCCGTACATGAAATATGTGGTAGCAATATAACAATGGAACGCGATCAAAATTGACATATTAATAGCACCATAAAGCTCGCCGACTCATAGTTCCTAGAAATACTTTAATATACGATTTTTAGGTTTATATATAAGTGCAGTTTGTATGAAATAAACAATAGCTTAGTTCTTCAACTTCCAGGAATAAACGTAGAATGGGCTTAGGTCAAAATTCTATAGGAATATTGGTGACATTCATTTGTAGTTTCAATTTTGATACATCGGTAATAAAAAATTTATTGTGTTCTGCAATAAGAATATGCTAACTGGAATAACACATTCCAGATAAACATAAAGTGAATAATAAAAAGAAAGACGACTCCAAATCTTTATGACAAACCGTACGGCGTCACATGTGTACTTACAAGGGTTCGTTGTAAATTATTATTATGGAACGGTCAGGCAGTTATTGTGCCAATTGTGGTTATGAAAATCTTCTGAATTTTTAAATTTAAATTTTTACTAGCCTGAAATAAGAAATAGACTAGTATATATACAATTAAATTATATTTTCAGAAAAGTAATTTTGAAGTGAAAACTTCTTTAGCGGCGTTGGGTATAAAATCTTAAACTCGCGTCAGGACACGTGGCCTGATCGAAAAAGCGTAAGACGTAAGACGGATTTTTTTTTTTTTTTAGCCATAAGACGGATTTTTTTTTGGTATCATACCATTCCAAAATATCAAACATGCTGAACGTTAATAATCAAGTTTTCACTTCTGCCGGCACTCCCGGAGTGCCACCCGTCTTTTTTTTTTAATAAAGTCTCGTGTCTCATTAAAAAATAATACAACATCCAGGATAAAAAAAGTTTTCATCCAGGAAAAAAAAAGTTTTCATTGCTGTCTAAATGACAGATTTGCTGAAGCATGATATGAAGATGCGTGTTTTAGCTAGCTTGTAAATTCAAAATATTGTGGAGCTTCACACGATGCTTTCATATTCTCGTCCAGTAAAGTAGAAAACTACATGCGTGCACTTAATCAGCATGGGGAACAGTCTTGGTTATTAGGTAAATAACTAATATAATATTGAAAAAAAAAAAATTTGGCACAGACAGCTTGCGTTACGAATTAATTAAATTTTAAGGTGATTCTGGATAGCCCCAAAGGCGCTGGCTAATGACGCCAGTATTGAATGCTGCACCTGGGTCGAGAGACGAAGACACACTACTCGTCATGTGCAAGCACGGAACTGCATCGAGCGTTGCTTCGGTTTACTGAAACACGTTGGAAGTGTTTGCCCAAACATAGAACCCTCCATTATCAACCTCACATTGCCAGCAAGTTTTTTCGTGTTTTTTGTGTATTGGAATTATAAAAGTAGTTTTCCGCTTTTATACATGTTCAACTACGTTACATATTTTAAATATGCCTAATTGTGAAAGAAGTGGATTTTTAAACTTCTTTCCTGTTAATCCACACAAAATAAAAAGGTAAAGCAACTTTTCACATCTCTAAAAATCTTTTCCCTTTTTTTCAATGCTATCGTGTCAACGACTAAGCGATCTTTATCAAAAACCATTCAATCAATTAGACATTGCAAATAAAGTAATACAATCCAGTCTGAAAATAGTCAAGAGTAAGCTGCCTAAACTCTTATTACGTTTCAAACCGTTGTGATAGTAATCTCCAAATTTGTAGGGATGGAACAAGCTTAGTCGGTAGGAAAAGTTTCGTCTTATTGCCGTTGATTTCAAATTGCTTTTATTCACCAACGAAGGTTTTGTAACTATTTATTTACCTTGCGTATACGATTGTTTATTCACGACTCGTGATTTATTTTCATAGTACTTATGTATATTAAAGGGTAGTAATGTAATATTGGTGTAATAAATTATGTCCGGCCGAAAAAGTTGTTTTTATTCTTCCGCACCCTTTCTCCTGATCCCTGAACTAACTACCGACAGAGGAGTCTGTGACGTCTGTGACAGTAACATACCTATTTATCAATATATACATATAACTTTTTTAAACTCTTCAATATATACTCCAAATAGAGCCTTAAGGCGAGGTATTTCAACGCGCCGTTTGCGCGAGTCGCTCCTCGCGTCGGCTTGTCAAAAAACGCTGGGCAACGTTAAGTTCTGAGATATAATATGTATTTAATAATTACAGGGCTTCAGTTGAAAACCAAAATTTAGCACGTTTTCTGCAGTACATCAGAATACATATCCTTATATAAAAATTATTTGCAAAATCAGAAATTTCATTATTAAATAATTCGTTTTCGATTTTAATTTTAGCCTATTTTTATGATTTTATATTATGATCGAGCAAAATACACGTGGTTGTGTAACAAATTAGCACACTTTTTAGGCAATATCTTGAAGTGTACCTATTGATTATTTTTTCTAAAAGCGTCATATAATTGCAAATACATGAAAAATTTGTTCTTGCAAACCAATTTTACTCCGCTTCGCTGACGGGACTCCCCGTAAAAGTGACATGCAATATTGTATGAATTTTTCACTCCATTACCTTTCTGACATTTCTCGCTTAGACATAAAACATAATTTAAAGGTTGAGGTTCGGCATGTAAAATATGATACTATATTTAGAAGGAGGAGTATTTCTTGTGATTTTCATATGCTAGGAAATGATTGGCATCAATCATGGCAAATTCGACTACACGGATAAAAGTGAGGCATTATATAGAGTGGACGCTATTTTATTTTCTTTGCTATTATTATAGATACTTTTTAAATACTGACTAACTTTTATTAAATGTAGTTGTTTATAATATAAAATTGAATGTCTATAATCATTAATACTTATTAGTATAAATGAGCAAAGAATTACTCGATCCACTTTGAAGCAATCAAACAACATTTCCTGAAATCTATTCAAAAGACGCTTTGCTTAAAAACGGTATGCAAAGAATCGACTAGAACAATATGACAATCAATTTATCAAGTATTTGCGATGAGATTTAGGTATTTAGATTTGAATAACAGTCGCGATGAAGCGATAGCAATGCAAATTATTTAACTATAAGGTCAAAGATGTAAGGTGATTTAATTCCATATAATGTAACCTCTTCTCTATAATTCTTTGTTCCTTTTGTCACTCATCGATTCGGGTCTCAAATGTGTTCACTCAATCTCGAGTCAGATAAAAATCGCATTTCGAGATGAAATTCACGAAGATTGGGTGCCAACATTGGGATATCTACGGGTAACGAGTAACTTACAAAAGTAGGTAAGTGTAGTATTATACACTATAATTATAATAATATACGAGTATATTAAGTATTATAATATAGTGTATAATAATATACGAGTATAGTATAACTACATGGCTAATTAAAATTATTGTAATGGAATTTTGTGGAAGTTAGAATTCAATTTGAACACTAAAACATAAGAAATCATAAGAATGAAAAATGTGTTTAAAATTCCAATTGACTACGCCTCAAAACAAAGATATATTATTAAATGCCTTAATGGATATTGATATTGAAGATTCCTATGAATTATCACATTATGATTACGACGGTCGCTTCAGTTGACCTGCCGCTTAAAAGCTCGGGTCCTTAGGGTAACTCAGTAAAGGTAAATTTGATTTAACCCAACATTACTCAATAAATCAATTTAAGCGTACACTTCGGTTGTGATAATATGAGTCTTTTGATTCCATTTAAGGTCAATTTCGATACGATATTCACGCCAGTTGCCGAGTTTGATAAATAAACGCTTTCAACCATTCCATGCGATCATCATGTTAAAATTGATGGAAAACAATAAATAAATAAGAATAAAATAATAATAATAAATATTTCAGGACAATTTTTCACACACGGCACGATCTGATCCCATACTAAGCTTTCGCTTGTGTTATGGAAACCCGATGGCTGATAAACATACATACCTATATAATTTTAAATAAATACTTATATAGATAATTAACACCCAGCATTAACACCCAGCTTCAACAAGAAATATACTTAACGATATGATGAGGATGAGATGGTTACGATATAAAGCTATTCAGAAACCATTCTGAATCTCAGACCAATCACTCAAAAACACGCATAAACTCTCGCACTCCAGTAGGTTAAAATACTAGATTTATACATTGCAATGTTTTTACATTATTTACTTCATATACATTGGTTTACGATTACAGTAAGAAAAGCTTTGAAAATGTGCTTTAAACTGTTCGCCTAATTTCCATACATACATTTCTACACATTTCCACGTAGCGGTAATTGTCGACGTAGGTTAAATACGCATATTCGAATCAAAATACCATTAGGTAAAGTACTGTATTTACCAAATTCTACCATGTTGTAAAGATTCACTCATTATGGTAACAATTTTATGTACTATCAGTTTGTTACTCACGACGGAAAAGGACTTCTTATGCCGAGATCTACGGTCTACCTTCAATACTGATGGTACTTTTTTAGGAATACGTGTCACTAGCTGTGCCTCGCGGTTTTAACCGCATTGCTCCTTTTCTTTTGGTCTTTGCCGGATTAAATATATCGAGGCGACATTGGTATGACGTAGTTAAAAAAAATATAGATGGCTTTTTTCGAATTTTTGGCAAACACGAGTTATAATTATTCGATGATAAGGCACGTCTTCATTTTATGTCTACATTGAAGTATTCAGATAAGCGGCTCTCTAAACATGGAGAATATTATAAAATATATAGAGCTGCTTTGAAGATATAGACAGATACTATATATAGATAAGATACTATATATTATAGATAATAGATATTGTCTTGATTCAAAGTCCAACGACCAGATAAACTTGAGGGCTGTCGAAATCTCTCTATTCGTATTGTATTTGTTCTTCGTAAATACGACCACATTGTTTCTGTTTTTCATACGAAGCTCAAGTGTGTGTCGATGTATATTGTTATACTCGTATAATTTATTGCTTTTCTATTTGCAGTTTACACAGACAATATTATAATAAATATTAGGAGGATTTAATAGTCTTTGAAGCTATTTTAATTCTCGTTTAAAATGATTACTTTTTCCTTCAGTTGTGGAGCATTATTGAATGGATATGATTTGTACCTATGACCTGTGTACTGTCTGGTGTATGAATACATCAACATACAGCATAGGGATTGAAGATACAAAACGTATTCGCTTCATATTCCATTTAATTCAATCAATTTTTTTCCTATAGCACATGGGTAAATATGTCGAATACATCGAAATTCGGAAGGACCTCTCGAAATGAGCACTTATGTCCTATATAATAAGGTTATTCTACTTGTTTAGGAGAATTGAATACTTACATCAAAAAAAATATGTGTTTGAAAAATATAAGAACATTTCATTACACGAGATTTATTTGACTGAGTTAGTAATCGCGCTAGCGGCTAGATAGTCATTTTTCAGTGTCTACTTTCAGATAGCAAATCTTGTACGTCATTTACTTTCATAATAATACTAGACTAGAGTAGATAATTTTTGAAACAAAAAAAAATCGCAGTCGGTGAAACCCATTAGAAAAGGAGGGGAATATAATGAAAATAAAAGGAAAATAAATTACGGTCAATCCGAGTTCGGGAAGTGGGAGGGGGGGAGCTTTTAAGAGAAAAAAATGGTTTCTCTCGATTTCCGACAAAACTACAAGTCCTACGGAAAAAAGTTCAATGGCAAAGTTGTAGGTAATAAAAAGTTCTACAACTTTTGTATTCACAATTTTTTCACATAACTTCAAAATTTAGGTGAAAAATTCAAAAAACCAAGTTTTTGGTCTTTTATTTTTATCTACTTCAAAATTTATTTTTTTTCTACGAAATTTGGTGGAAACTTACTTTATTATGTCCCAAATACACTGTCATTTATTTGATTGAAAATATTTATTTTTTTCGCCTTATTTTGAATTAATACCAAAAAAACAACCTAATTTTCAATCGAAAAGTCACCCGTCAAAATATCAGCTTTTTTCAAAAACTTGGGGAGCTTTTTGTTCATTGAAATCTCTACTTTCATATGGTGTAAAAAAAATAAACATTACCATAGTAAATGTTCTCAGGAAACGCATACAAACAGTGTGATAATGAGCTTTTACTAAATCAGGCAAATTTCTCAAACGACCTGAAATGTTTTTATCGACATCATTTTGCTTTTGAATATGCTGTAAAATATTAGTTGTATCGAAACTTACAACAGATGATTTTTTTCTTTTGAAATATTACCGAAAAGCCGATACAAGAGAAAATATAGAGTTCGAGGAGTGTGCCTGATTTAATAAAAGCTCATTATCACACTGTTTGTATGCGTTTCCTGAGAACATTATATTATGGTAATGTTTATTATTTTTTACAATTTTTACTTTTCTAATGGGTTTCATCCTACTGCGATTTTTTTTATCTTTTTATTATTTTTAAAGGCTTCTACCCTAGTCTATACAGTAAATATTGTGCTCATAAGCTCAGACGAAATAAACAATAGTCACATTCAGCTACGTCCTGAGAGTATTTATTATTTGTGCAAGATTTTTATGATACGCTTTCTAAATCTCGTGTAATGAAAACTCCTTCATTGTGTGAATATAAATGTCACTATATAGTCGTTGGATGCGAAATTCTATGATTTTCAAAGAATGAAACAGTTTTCTTTTTACCCAAGTATTTTTGTTAACAGATGACCCAATTTCTAGTCAAGACAACGGGTAGTTTACAGTGCAGCTAGATTTTTTGTATGACTATGAGATGTGGATAAAAGATTCACATTAAGATATTAAAGATAATATTACGATGAACATGTAATATTTTTCTGTTAAAGTATTCTCTCAAAATCAACCACTAAATATAACCTATTTACATGTCTGCTCTTTGATTGGATGGCAATGTAATAAAATATACACCTATACACCTAACGCGTGAATGTCATATTCAGATCAGGTACACAATATGTTTCATCAATAATATGTAATGAACTAATGATCCAATATTTGATATCAAACACTGGTGTTGTTTAATTATTATTATTAATCTCTCTCAAATTACTAATGATACTGTTTCTGTATTATTGGCAAACGGGTTCAGAGACAAAACGAGTTCATGAAATGATGAATAACCTACCCACTTAAGAGTCATTGATTTCAACAATAAATTAAGTATCTACATATCCTTCTTATTTGTTGGGTGTTATTTTATAATATACTATTTAGTAAATCATATTTGAATTTAAAATTGTTAAACATAACTAATTTTGGCGAATAATATCACACTTTAAAATCTATATATATAAAACTCAAAGGTGACTGATATAGTGATCTATCAACGCACAGCCCAAACCACTGGACGTATCGGACTGAAATTTGGCATGCAGGTAGATGTTAGGACGTAGGCATCCGCTAAGAAAGGATTTCCCGAAATTTTTGCGGGAACGGGGAAAAACGGGGATGCACGTACAAAGTCGTGGGCGGAAGCTAGTCTGAGATAACATCTAAGAATATTTTCACCAGTGTAAAATCCAATATCTACACGTAACTGACACGGTACTTACCACAAGCTGACATTTTTCGGAGACAGGGTAGGTTCTATTCTATAACTAAGTACATAATATTATCTGTATCTTATACCACAGACTAATAATAATATACTACGTATACAATTTAAACAATACGATTATCATACCATGCTTTTTACTATTACAAGAAATTTCTATAGACATATATTACTCAGTGAGAAAAGAAAAGATTCATAAATTAAACGTAATAAAACAAGTCCTCAGAAAATAGATGAAGTAATAAATTTCTATAAAGATACTTTAAAATCCATTTAGTCAGCTTGTGCACCAAGTGGCAGGCCAAATTACAAGCTATAAATTCGTTTCCGGGTATACTTAATTGAAGAGATATTACTCGGACGTTTCTAGTATTCAACTTTTTTTAATAGCTTTTGCTAACTCATATATTTCATCTTAATTTTCTGGCCAGGGTACAAAATGCAATGCATGCATAATTAAATTATAATATTATGTATGTATTTCAATGTATGGTTATTGAAAAACGAGGTTTATGTATGGCTACGAAAAATTTTTATATACCTACCTCATGGAAATTCTCTTTCCAATTCCATTGTCATGTAAAGTTTTTGTGGTAGGTGGGTAATTAGTAATTACTATTAATATATTATCTACCGTTATGTTCAGATTTTGCTTATCATTTATCTCGAAGAATGTATGAACTCTACACTCTACATTCCACAGTCATGAGGTATTTTGATTAAAATTATAATTCTGTTGGGTGAAATGAGACCGAGAGCTTTTAATACAGTAAATTATCTATTAAGTTTCTAATACATGTCCATATGTTATTTTAAATTCTGATTTCGTTGTTTTACCTTTTTTGTAAATAATGCACTTTTATTGTAAGTATGATGGATAATTATAGAAATTCCAAGAGCTGTATCATAACGCCTGGCCTACAGTCTTTGATGTTATAGATTTTACTTAACGAAGTGTTAACGAGACCATCGAGCTTAAAATACTTATTTCAATGGTTCGCGACTGTGAACTGTCCCTTTCTTTGCTTAATGAAATACGCTTTTTAAATTTAATCATTTGAAAACAATTAACGTGGATAAATGTTTTATTGTTCATGAAGTATACGCAATTAGAATTGAGTTTTGTTGAAAAAAAAAAACCTTTTTATTTATTCAATTCTTGATAATTTAAGAAGATGAAGATACCTATTTGCAGTATGGGTTTAAGATGACATGATTCTCGTATTGTTTTATTGGTGTCATATTTTTGTATGACTCTATTTTTTTTGTTATGTAAAGTTAATGTACAACAGCTAGTAGACATTCCAGTAACTAATTATCCAATATTTTTCTATTTAGATATCTACACTTAAAAGACAGCCAATCCGTTACGTAATATGTTCAATTTAGTTGGGTGATAGTAGAGGGTTAGCCGTTCAATAAATACAATAAGAAAGTAAATATTTGAGGAAAATCATTAAATGTCGAATCAATATGACGTAGTCGAAGTGGCTGACCATTCAACGGACTGTAAAAATTTAATGCGCTACTACACTATCGATTTATATCGCCCTCATGGGTATTTTACTCTGTCAAAGAAACGTCCACGTGTAGGTACAAATTGCTAACCTTTAGTCAAAATGTTAGAAAAGAATGTTGTAGTACCTATAATACCTACTAAAATTTTGATTTGAAAATTCTTGGTGCCTCTTGTCAACCTAACTCATATATTGTCAGTATTAAAAACAATTTTGAAAAGAATAATTTTTTTTGACTAATTTAATGAAATATCTAAGTAGGTTGTGAGATACATAAATGACCTTAACCACAGAATACATAATAGTAGCTAAACGCTACAGAACGGACACTCTCCGCCTCCCGCCAAAATTAAACACTTACCTCACCCCGCACGATCAGTCTAAAAATGGTCCACATTTTTCTACAAGGACGATACGCAACGAAGATTGACAACATTAATCAAATTGACTTAAAGTAATTTTATTATTTTGGATTTGTGATTATCGTTTTTCGTAGAAAATGGTAAGATATTGTGCTGTTTACGGATGTATTTCATCAGAAAAACGCGAATTTTTTTTACGCTAGTCACAAAATATGTGCCAACCATAAAGCGTTAACACACACATTTGCAGTCTCTACAGTGTGACTGTCAAAACGGTAATTTTGTATGGAGTGTCCGGGGTGTGCCTTAACTATAACTCTTGCCATGTTATCAAAGAAAAACATAATCGCACATCTATCGATCAAACACAGAGCTACCAGCCTATAAGAAATAAGAATTATAAAAATAGGTAGATAATGATCACATTTTTATGTCACCGTTAATTGGAATGGACAAATTCCATTAAATTATTAGGTCTATTTAAACAGCATAGCAAACATATATGGTGAAGTACCATAGACCCGTCGTAATTATAACTGAAAAGCCCTTACGAGTCACTTTCACGTTGGTGATACGAAGCATAATTAAAAAAGATTTGTGTGTATTTTTATATAAGAATTTCTCATTATTTTCTTGTTTATAATATTAAGAGTTGTTTAAATTAATAGAGATCGGTAACGAATAATAATTTTGCGCATTTTTTGATGAATGAAACATATTATTTAAGTGAAAGTCCCTATAAAACCTTTAAATAAATTGACAAAATATGTTTATATACGGAAATACAAGCACAAAATGTTTTTCATGTCATGATATTTCATATTTGAAACAGTAATTCAGTAGATAACATAATTATTATTGGCCTTTATTTGAATGCTGAATGTGTAAATGTCTCAAGTTTTCAATTCGCGTTGGGTCGTGGTGGAATGTATCTAAGTGTTTAATCAAGCACAAAATTGCTCTACGTTTGAAGTTTCTCTATAAAGTGTGTGTGTTTGCGTTCCTAATTTACACAAAAGCAGGTTGTGTTTGATTAGATGCGTTTAACATTTAAACAATGTGACAAGATAAAAGGAAAACATAACAAACAGGTGTTGTGGATTTTGATAATTCGAGTTATGTGCTAAAATAAATGTAGTAAGCGGTATAAGTTACCGCTTACTTTATTGTAAAATTTTATAATTTCGCTAGACCGCTTAAGTTTTTAACAAATATCTACCTTTAGATATAGATTTAAAACGTAAGCGTTAAACTGATTTAGTGCAAATTGAATAATGTAATATTTAAATCGTGTTTCTTTACAATATAAGAAAGTTCCTCGATTGTATTATACCGTTTGTCTTATACACATAAAACTTGTTTAAGCTAGTGTGTATCGAGTGAGAAACAGCACTTATCCCGACCCTCGGCAATTTCTGCAAAGTGCACAAGGGTCGACGGAAGTACTAACCAAGAACATCAAAAAATCTTTACCCTTTTTATAAACCTTGTAATCGGGACAGAGCCATAAAGAAACACGCGACATAACCACCGCTTAACCCAGTAAATAAATAGGGGTTTCGGCTTTTATATGTATTGGGAATGACGTAAATAAATTTTGGAATTATTATTATTAATTATTGGCTGGAGACCCGTGATATTGTAGGCATAAAATCACTTGTTTACATAGTTTGTCCTTTCTATCCATTTTATGTGAGTAATGTTGAATATTTTTTGAATGTATAAACAATTTTACGGGATTTTCTTCTGTTTTTATTTAGAAAATAAAATTGAAATGAGATTGTATTTTATGAGAACACTTAAGTTTTGTTATGACAAACTTTGTGCAAGCGGCCAATCTTAGTTTCTGTAAAAAACGCTTTAAAATGTTTTGTTTCAAAATTTTCCACTCGAATACTAAATAAAGTGAGCAAGAAATTTTTAAATGAACATGGCATAGCAAGCAGACGGTCGGGTGGCTCATTTCTAGCTCAAATGCACTTAAGTGCAATCTCTACTAAATCAGTCGTCGGCAAATCTCATCGGACAATCTAGCTTATTTGTGTACCCGCAGCTTGACGTCCACTGAAGGCTTTTAATGCAAATATTTAACTTTGTTAAAGGTACACTATTGGATTCCGATCAGAATGAGTTTTGCAAGAAATAAAATCAGCTGATTGGCTTTCAGATCAATTGTCAATTGTTGGCTGCACATTTTATGTAGAATTTATGGCTGAGTGGTTTTTGATATTACTTCGACTGGTAATTAGGAATACTTGCACTTTATGCTTATTCTAAAACTTGAGGTCATTCGAAAATCGTTATTATTGGAGAGAATTTTCTGTTTTTGCAACGTACTTAATAACTAAATTGCATCTCAATGTATTTAGATGTTGAGTGATCTATAAATGATAGGAACTTCTTATAATACCTACTAGGTACCGTAGCTATTGTTTGTACCTGTGGTTTGTACGCATAATAGCGAATAAAAACAGAAATGTATCACGGAAAGTTATAGTGTTTGGAACTTATATATTTATAGTTAATCATACAATTATAAGATTGCAACTAAACCGGACCATTAAAAATTATCTCCTAGCTGTGAAGAGAAGTCTTAACTCTTAAGTACTTACGAAGCAAAGTGCACGAGGTGTAAAAGATAAGGAAAAGTGAACGGTTAATGAATATTACTAGGTTAATGAAATGAAAAGTACAGACTTTCATGAAGTTAATTTTGCTCAGGAATAATAAGTTTTATAGATGAAATATTGTGTCCCACTAAAAGCATTGGTAGCTTTTAAATTGAGATGATCTAATTAATTCAACAAATTATGATTTATTTCAGTTGAATATGGCAATTGGGCTAAAAATGTGAAGATTTATGCTATTTACGCTAACGTAGGATTTTGTAGCTACATTTTGAATCATTTTGTTGTGTAAGTACATAATTTAATACACAACTTTTTTTAAAGAAAAATAATACTAATGTGACTGATAACAGATTAGAAATGTACATTTAATTATAAGCAGAAATAATAAGTCAATTTTAGATTATTATTATTTACTTTCTTATAATTTTTTAAGTTTTGTTACGAAAAGTTCAAGTTTGTTTGTTATTTTCAATTGCCTGAGTATTTTCGTACTACTAGTGCTTGAGTGTTTCAAAAGTATTAGGTAGGTATATTTACGTTAAAAAGGGGTCATTCAAGCATGTTGTTACATATTATATCGGCGACGCGGTATTGACGCGTAAATATGGCGCTACGTCTCTCATCCGCTATGGATTATTACGGAACTAAATTTCTATAAGTTTTTTTTCTCGTCTGGGGATATAGGTATACGATTAGGTTGAAATTCGTCAATCAGGGAAATTGTGTACATAGGGGTGATTGGTAACAACTCCCAATAAACTTTTTTCGTGATTGCAAAACGTTTTTAAAAATACTTTTTGATCTAATCGGTTATAAAAAAATATTGGCAGTTGGAAATAAGAGTTATTTACATTATTAAAAGTTTATTGAGAGTTGCTTCCAATCACCCCTGTTTACAATTACTCTGATTGACTAAGGAACTTTGGGAGTATAAAAATAACGTTTATCTAATATATTATTTTTATTTTTATTTATCTTGGAGTCTATTTGTACAGACTATAGATATGTGGAAGGCCACTTCAGAAATAAGCCGAGTTACATATTTCCAAATCAAATTCGTTGAATTTTTTTACTTTATGCGTAGTCACGACTAGGTATATATGTAAGTAGTTCGAATGCATGAATTAAATTTGTCCCAAATTCTACGTAGGTGCCTATATTCCACATCAAAATTCTCTTGCAATTAGTATATTGCTCTTGAAGTTTTGTTATTAATTACCTAATGATAATTTTTGAAGAATGTTACAAAGAAAAGTTGTAAGTAATATCTATTTGGATAATATTGAAGTTAATCTATCAATGAAAGACTTTATACACGTAATAATGAGGAATTATCATTCCGTGAAACATGATTATGATGGAAATCACGACGCTGAGTAATATACTAATAACACGCCAATCATGTCCTAATTAATTCAAATTTACATAATCTCTCCATCTAGCTGTCCAATTAAAGTTCTTTGATGTCATTTTTCAAAATTACCTATGCATTTTGTAAAAATAACAAATTGTAAAACATTGTGTAAATTCACAGCTACAAATCTTATGATGTTAAAATGTCGTATTCACAGCCATAACCAAGCCATAACAAATGTATCCTGAACAATGTTACAAAAATATAATGCTCAAAAGAAATAAAAGCTTTGACAATAATGTCAGTTAATGGTTTCATAAAGACCGACGCCATTTGGCTTGCGGAAAATGGATGTATTGTCTTTTATGGGCTTAGCTTGCAGTGCTTTATTTGTTCCGACAATACCTTGAGGTTTTGTTATAAAGTGATTACAGCAGGCGACATAACCCGTAAAATTTGATGGGTGAGCTGGGAATTGTTCAATACGCAACACTTAAAGTTTATGTCTCAAATGCTGGGGATTGTGGATTGTATTGCCACTTAACGTTTTTAATGTTTTACGGAATGTGGAACCGATAAAACATTTTCAGCTCAGTTTTCATGTTGAGTGAACGAATACCGCTACGCTTTTGCTACGGTTATTCTCTCGCAATCACGGAAAGTAAAGTGTTAGGTTTCAGTAGGATATATTTGATAGTATTTATGTACTTAATGCAATTAGGATACCCCATTTTAATCCTATTATTTTTTGTAACACATCCTCATATTTTGAAGAATTTATATTATCGATACTTTATAATTTGGTTTTCAGTGAAACTATACATTTTCAAACATGCAATATTAAGACAATTGAGGATATAGATTTGATAGTGTTTAGTTTTCAAATATTACGATGCTAAACAAGAGATCAAAATGCTAAACTAGTTCCCCACTCTACATCTAATCTGTGACTCTACTGTGGATAGTTGTATTATTATATTTTGTAGTCGGTATCTAGCTGAAAATCGATATGTGTAGGTATGTAATGCATTTTAATTTAATGGCACAATAAAAACGACTAATGACAGTGATCCATAATTAAAACTATGCATGCTTTCATTTGATAAAATTGCACTGAATCGATAATATCATACTTTGAATGAAATATTTTGTTATTATGATTCATGTAGTTATTCTAATTTTGTTTTTATTTTGTTCTTGGTTCTTACCTACCCGTAAATCATAGTAGGGATTATATTTTAAAAATTTGTATTCAACTAATTTAATTTAAATTATTTTGAATGAATGAAAGCCAATTGCATTCGAAATAGAGCTTTTATTTGTGGTAAAAAATTGCGAGCATTTCATTGTTAGTAGGTACCTAATTGAATAAAATGCACAAATGGTATGTAAACAATACTTCATTGCACTAGGTACCTAATACCTATGTTTAGTACCACTAGGTACCTAATTAATAAACCATGGTTCGACTAGATTACTACAACTGAACTGTAACCACTATTAAATAATTCTAAATAGAATCGAAAATATTATACACGATGTCTGAGCTTCTTTTTCAGTGGCTATGCCTATAAATAATTACCAAAGTGTTAATTAATCAAATTTCAGACATTCCCTTTAATAATTTATAGCAGTCATTAAAGCGTACTAATTGCTGATCGTAAAATGAATAGCGAACAGACAAAATAGCTGGCTTTTTAAGAATTCTTCATAACACCCCATTGATACCCGCGCGAATTGGCTACGCTTTGATGCAATATAAATATAATTAACATTTCTTGATAAATATCATCGGATCATTATACAAATCAGGATTTAAATACACATTAATTAAAAGTATCTGTAAAATAAATATTAATTACAAATTGGCCATGTTTGTTGGCTACTTTATCATCAAGAGAATCAATCTCAGTTTACTCATCAGAAAATTTATTTAGATATTTGTGTTTCTAAGTAATTTACGAATCTATAATATTATTTCTATTAAATTCGCGTTTCGTAGGCGGGACTGCAATATCCTTTTTAACTTGTGTTAAATAGGTATCTGCAACGTCTAATCGAGCAGAATTGAGTGTGGGAAGATTAGTTATCATGTTAGTAAAGTACGGTATGGATGTAAAGAGCAAAGACAGCAATTCTAGGTTATTAGATGATTATGATGAGAATGGTAGCGTATGTTAATGTTTTTCAGAACTATTTAACCGACTACAACTTCTCTTAATGACCTATCAACTTCAACCACTGAGAGGAATTTAACGTATTTTAAAACTTAGACAAATGACATCTTAGTAGACGAAATTCGAAGTATAAAGCGCATCACACACGGTGAAGATAATGTAAAATATATATTATCTTAGAGCATATTTCCGATTATCGCTCGCCATACAAATCCTATGAGCCATAACACACGACGAAGATAATATATATTTTACCTTCAATATCTTAAGATACCAAGCGATAAGCCATCTATAGGCCGGGAGATACTGACACAAAATTTCGGGTCATTTGTAACAGGATGGCGGTTCTACAGGGGTCTTAGTACACAATGACAAGAGTGGGAGTCGAGCATTGCTTCGGCACGAAATGGGTCAAGCTCGCACCGGGGAAGTTACCACACCCTCACAGAAAACCGGCGTGAAATGGTGGCATATTAACAGTATGCTACCGTGTTTCGTACGGTGAGTGAGGGGTCCGGAGGCCCAAAAACAACCCCCAAATATGAACGCGGTATTATCAGGCAGAATACCCCAGGAGGGTACCGGCACCTGCGGTGCAGGAGAATCCCTCCCGCAGCGCCTGCGCTGCGGCAGCCCGTCGTATTCTGGGGCGGGCATAATTCCGCTCGGTCATGTGCCAAGGGGTTCGCAGAGCAAGCGTAGAAAATCACCCCCCTCCACTCTCACGGTGGACTTCTGTAACATCCGGGGGCTGCACACTAATTTAAACGCCGTCCACTACCATCTTGAGACGGCTAAGCCGGCCTTGCTCTTCCTGACTGAGACTCAGATATCAACTCCGGCCGACGTATCCTATCTCACATACCCTGGTTTTAAGCTGGAGCATACTTTTGCACCGCGTGCCGGGGTATGCGCATACGTTAGGGAGGATATCTGTTGTCGACGTCTTGGCACCCTTGAAGGTGAGGATCTGTCCATTATCTGGCTGCATATCGACTGCGGCGACCACCCTCGCGTCTATGCTTGCCTGTACAGATCCCACAGCGGGAATACTGGTACCGACCGTTTATTTGAGCACATCCAAGAGATGATCGACACTTTGCTTGTACAGTTCCCTTCTGCAGAGCTTGTGGTTTTAGGCGATTTTAATGCCCACCACGTTGAATGGCTTGGGTCGCGTACAACTGACCACGCGGGACGAACTGTACACGATTTTGCTCTAGCCTATGGCCTAACACAGCTGGTCTCATCGCCTACGCGAATACCGGATGTGGAGGGCCATACTCCCTCTCTTCTGGATCTTCTGCTGACCACACATCCCGAGAACTATCAGGTCTCCGTCGTGGCCCCACTGGGGTCATCAGACCATTGCCTGATACGGAGTATGGTGCCACTTATGGGTTCGAAACAGCAGACACCTGCAGCTCGACGCCGTGTGTGGCACTACAAGTCGGCAGACTGGGATGGAATGCGTGGTTTTTTCGCTTCCTACCCATGGGGGCCTGTTTGCTTCTCCTCGGAGGATCCCAACGCTTGTGCTGAGTCTATCACTGACGTGGTACTGCAGGGTATGGAACTATTTGTGCCATACTGTGTTGTGCCCGTCGGTGGCAGATCCAAGCCTTGGTTTGGACGTTCCTGTAATATGGCGTCTCGCCAGAAACAGGAACTTTTTCAAGCCTGGGTTGCAGCAACGGCGTGTCGCGATCCAAGCGTTGGTCTCATCAGGAAGAAGTATAACTCTGCCTCCAGATCCTACAAAAGAGAAATCGCTAGGGCTAAATCTAGTTACATTGGTGCACTTGGCGATAGACTAGCGCGACTTCCTTCGGGAACACGGGCGTTTTGGTCCCTCGCCAAGGCCATCCAAGGTAACTTCTGTCGTTCATCCTTTCCACCTTTGCACAAGGACGAAGACTCTCTGGCCCATTCCGCTAAAGAGAAAGCCGAACTCTTGGGCGCTCTCTTTGCTAGGAACTCGACTCTTGATGACAGGGGAAAGACACCGCCGACCATCCCGCGGTGCAACCATTCAATGGCGGATATACGTTTCACACAACGTGCCGTTCGAAACGCTCTCTTTTCCCTTGACATCCATAAGTCGACAGGGCCGGATGGAGTCTCCCCTATTGTGCTTAGGACATGTGCTCCTGAGTTGGCACCGGTTGTAACGCGTCTTTTTCGGCTCTCTTATGCCAAAGGCATTGTTCCGAATCCGTGGAAGACTGCTCTTGTCCACCCAATCCCTAAAAAAGGTGATTGCTCAAATCCGTCTAACTACAGACCGATCGCCATCACTTCTTTACTCTCCAAAATAATGGAATCCATTATTAACTGCCAGCTCATGAGGTACCTGGAGGAGAACCAGCTTTTAAGCGACCGGCAATACGGTTTCCGTAGTGGTCGCTCGACTGGTGATCTTTTGGTGTACCTCACTCACAGATGGGCGGAGGCGGTTGAGAGTAAAGGGGAGGCATTGGCTGTAAGTTTGGATGTAGCGAAAGCCTTCGATCGGGTCTGGCACAGGGCACTTCTAGCGAAATTACCATCTTTCGGACTTCCTGCGAGGTTATGCGATTGGGTTGCCAGCTTCCTGGAAGAGAGGAGCATTAAGGTCGTTGTCGACGGTTCTTGCTCTAAGCCTCTTCATGTGAATGCTGGTGTCCCACAAGGCTGCGTGCTATCTCCTACACTGTTTCTTCTGCATATCAATGATTTGTTACAAATCAGTAACATTCATTGCTATGCAGACGACAGTACGGGGGATGCTCTTTATCCCGGCCGTGCAAACACCTCAAAGGAAAGCCTCAATGAGAGTCGAAACAAACTTGTGTCTGAAGTCGAGTCTTCTCTCCAAGAAGTCTCGGATTGGGGCGAACTTAATCTTGTCGAGTTCAATCCCCTTAAGACACAGGTTTGCGCGTTCACCGCTAAAAAGACCCCATTTGTCGTAGAACCTCGGTTTAAGAGTACTCCCCTTAGTATATCGCCGAAAATCGGAATCCTCGGAGTTGAAATCTCGAGTGACGTTCAATTCCGCAGTCATTTGGAAGCGAAGGCTAAATTAGCCTCGAAAAAACTTGGTGTGCTCAGTAGATCGAGACAGTACTTCAAGCCGGCCCACCGACTTCAGCTGTACAAGGCTCAGGTGCGACCGCATATGGAGTACTGTTCTCATCTCTGGGCCGGAGCCCCACAGTATCAACTCCTTCCTCTTGACCGCATCCAACGTCGAGCAGCTCGAATTGTCGATGACCGTAGGCTTTCCGATAGGCTGGATCCACTGTCAGTGCGAAGAGACGTTGCGTCTCTCTGTATACTGTACAGAATCTACTATGGGGAGTGCTCTGAGGAATTGTTCCACCTTTTACCAGCCGCACAGTTCCACCACCGGACCTCACGCCGTAAAAACCAGTTCCATCCGCACCATCTGGATGGTTGGCGCTCCACCACTGTCCGCTTCACCCGCAACTTCCTTCCGCGTACGGTGAAACTGTGGAACGATTTGCCACCTGCGGTGTTCCCGAACAACTACGACATTGGGGCCTTCAAGAAGAGAGCTTATTTGTCCATAAAAGGCCGGCAAAGCACCTGTAACACTTCTAGTGTTACAAGTGTTTATGGGCGGTGGTGACCACTTAACATCAGGTGGCCCACCTGCTCCTTTGCTTGCTCTGACATAAAAAAAAAAAAAAAAAAAAAGAAAAACCAAATACATACATTATTTATGACATTTTAGTAATGGTTCGGTCACACTACCAACGACTACGACGACAACGACCAAAATCACCACCGAAAAGACCATCCAGACAAAATTCGTTCAAAATAAAATATTAAAATTTCCCGTCATAGGTACCGGTACTCGGAAGAAAAAAAATTCGAGGTCAATTAATAAAAAAATAGGTTTTTTGCGATTTTCGCCGAGACGGTAAGCTAATCATATAATTACCTGGGACCAAAATTGTAGATCATAAAATTATCTATAAAAAACTTCTAATACATTTTTTTCTAGGAGCCACCGTTTCTACGAAAAATCTATGTTTTCATTTATTATTCGCAAAAAAAAAATTTCAATCATCAGAACGACAGGAAATTTTAATATTTTATTTTTAAGTGTGTTTTTCACAATTTTGTTAAATTGCGACTGGATGAAAATTTGGTTTGTGGTCGTCTTCGTCGTTGGTAGGGTGAACAAATCCTTAGCGAAATATCGACAATTGACAATTAAAATAAATGACAATCGGTATCGCTAGCGTATCTTAATCGTGTGTGATACCTTAAGATACTGTAATATTTTATATTAGAGAATCTTAACATAAAATATTATAGTATCTTCACCGTGTGTGATGCGCTTAAGACTAGGATTTGTAAATGGTAGGTACATGTGTGGAATTTTAAGAACCAAGGAGTTATACCATAGAAATCTAAATAACAAGGCAATAGAAGTCGTAAGCGCGCGTGACATTGTCGCCGCACAGGTGGTTACCATGCCACAAGTCTGTTCGTCGCTTGGTGGTCGCTTGTTCAGTTGTTCCTGACACGTGCGTGAGTAAACATGGTGTGTTACAGCATTTCCCAGTGCGGAAATTCTTCCATAAATTGTAATTATACTAATAAAGGAATAAAATTTCACCGGTAAGTATTTTTGTTTATAAATATTGCCGTTTTTCCTTAAAATTATAGAATATTTACAAGTATTACGAGTGTCACCATAGTAATCGAAATAACAATGAATGACACAGTCGACCATTCTTATTATCACGTTTAACACAAATTTCAACCTTATTTCTATGAGTTTATGTTCAAAGTTATATCTATTGAAAATTGACAACCTCTGTTGTAGAAAAGCCGAATTTTTGCGTATTGGAGCAAAAATAAACAAAACGTCTCATATACTTAGGGATGTTATTCTAAAATAAACCGTAAATTCGTGCGTTAGGATACATATTAAAAAGCTTAATTTAATATTTAAGTTAGTTTTCACTAAAATCAAGCTGTCCAATAAAAGGCATAGTTTACTTGTGTGTACTGTTTAGCTATCGGTTTAAATGTGTTGATTTTGGCGACAGCGGTTTTCATACGAATTATGACATTATAGCACTTCTATGTGTCTTGTTATTTAGATTTCTATGAGTTATATCAAGTAAAACACAACTCTACATATTAAGACTACGAATTCGAGGAAAGATTCGATTTTGAGCACATCAATCTGCTGTGTATTTAGTAGTCTATAATATTGTTGTATGTTTATAAATGATATCCACTGAATATATAAACTCAAGGAGGACATGACCGCATAAAATTCCATTGAAATTTGAAATTATTCAGTTAATTTAGTTGTATTCAAAATTAACCACAAATTCAACTTCGTATATTAAAACACAATCGTGTTATGATTAAGCATTGAATGGTATTAACTAGTGCGAAAATGAAACAATCAAAATTGAAGACAGTAATACCAGGCGCGATTTCCAGAAAAACCGCACGTGTTGGAAAGTTAAATTGCAGTGTTTCTGAACGATCTACGTTTATCAACGTACTAGCTGTGCCCCGCGGTTCGACCCGCATTGCTCCGCTCCTGTTAGTCTTAGCGTAATGTTATATAGCTTATAGCCTTCTTCGATAAATGGGCTATCTAACACTGAAATAAAATTTCAAATCAGACCAGTAGTTCCTGAGATTAGCGCGTTCAAACAAACAAACAAACTCTTCAACTTTATAATATTAGTATATAGATATATGCGCAAATAATATTTTTAAAGTATCCGTAAAACTCATGAGTAGGTATGAATAATAATTGCTAAATTAGTAGAAATGAGATACTATCGATGTAATTCTGATTCAAATGTATATTTTTAGTGACGTATTAATTACACTTACATAAAAAGAAAATATGTATTTAAAAATACGTATTTTATGTTAAGTTACCTACAGTATGTATGTACTTTCACATATTATCTTATTTTCTTCTATATCTATACTTTTTGAGTCATGATACATTCATACATACTCATTAAAAATTAAAATACTCACTAATAGTTTTTCATACAGTAAAACTGATAGCTGCTTATTATAATATTTTACGTACCTAATAATTTCTAATATGAGAAGTATATTTATAACGTAGAAGGTATTTAAATTAGTATTATAAAATGTCAGAAACTAAAATAGATATCGATCGATTTACTTCATTGGTATTTGGTATGAGTATAAGTAATTTATTATTTGACAAAATAATTATCTTGATAGATTTTACTGAAGTATTGGTAAAAACAAATATTTGAAAGTTAAACATAAGACTAACTAAAGGCACTAACATTTTATTAGATTACTGTATTAACTGTCAAAATTAATTGATATTATTTTCAAAGCAGCATTTCTTCATTTTTTTTTTGAATTTGATATCTTTTTTACCAAATTGACAAATTGTATGTAATTAAAATGTAATGCTGTAGTTTTCTATAATTAAAGGTAGAGCGTGTGTTTTACTTAGGTATATCAAATATTTTCTGTATTCTTTTTCGGAGTTTTTTTTTAATAAATTAGTAAATATGTATATAAAAAGAGAGCATTTTATTTATCAGAAAGGTAGGAATAGGACGCAGCATTAACATTTACAGAACGAGCTTTTTGGCGCTACCATTGTTTTTATTTAAACATCAGTACTATTTTAGGATAAAACAATAATACAGGATATTGAAATTGAATAGTTAATTGTTTTATATACCTTCACTTAAATTTCTTGCATCAATTGATGCGTATTAGATAACAGACAGCTATTTCCCATCTTTCATACAAAATTCTATGTAGGTAAATCATATTCCAATACACATAGGGGAATATGTCATCTCATATTTCACTCCCTTCATTCTATTTATAAATTATTAAAATACATATAAATCCGATCAGCGTATCAAGCGTGATATCACAATTCACAACGTAGACATAGATTAGACAATTTCGTATTTTTATAAGTTAAAAAGACACGTCATATAAAGCATTGGAATATCTCTGATATAGGGAAACTATTTAATTACTCGAGTGTTCATCTAAAAAATAATTAGTCCAGGTATGCAAGTCATTCACATAAAATTTATTATTTTCCTCCTACATCGTCTAGCGGGAAAGTAATTATTGTTGTTATTTAAATTAAAAATGTAAAAATACATCCTAAAGGTCAAGAATGTGTCGAAAAATAGAAACTATATTAAATTGATACCACGGCCGAAATTAATTCAGTAATTTAAAGTAGGCAATGTTATTATGACCTTCATGATAATTATTAAAAAAAATTGTGATGAATAGAATTTATCTGCCTTTGATAAATTCTATGCTTTATAATGATATCTAATGAGAAGCCTGAATGAGCGTTTTATTTCATTTTATTTATGAGCAAAACGGAAACTATTGAATGTAAAGATTTTAATGTACTTAATTACCTTTAGTTTATTATTAGATTCGTGGCTGTGAAATGAAAAAGTCTATTCAAAAGTTAATATTAAAGTTAGGATAGCTCTCTCTTTATTTGTTCAGTGTACGTTATGACGTGGCAAATGCTGAAGAGAAAATGTGAGTATATTCTCGTTAAAAGCTTGGTAAATCTGTAGGTAAAATCTGCATTGAGATTTGAGAAGGGTTTAGGAAGTTTATCAACCCCTCATTCAACTTTTGGAAAGGCCAAATCAGTGGGTAAATAACCCTCTGAACGTTTGAAGTGATAAAAAAAAACAAATCGTCAAAAATACTATAGTGATAACCTAATCAAACCTAATTTTAAATAAATTAAATATCATAATTACCTTAATATATACGGCACTTAAATTATTAACAGTCTGAACATTTTCATTTTCTTCAAAATTTCTAACAATATATTCAGAAAGTTAAACAAAATATCATGTCCGCAAAACTTATATTAATATATTTTTTTTAAAAGTACTTTTTGTATAACATTCACTCATGATTAAAATGCCGTTTTTTTATTTAATAATTTTGTTTTCTGCGTATCGTATCTAATACGTCGTAATTCAAACTATTTTTTTTGTTATTGTTTCCCTCATAGTGCCGTTCAAAGTTATAGTTAAAAAGTCATATTAAATTTACCTCGTTATTTATATTTAATTATTAGATCAACTCTACAAATTAATTAATTATTTATCACTATAATGACTATTATTTGAAATTATTAATTATCAAGAAGTTATCAAGGTTTTGACGTATTGTCTATTTTTTTAAAGACAAATTCTTAATACCAATGATACCTACTTTGACTATTAATTTACGAAGAAAAAAATAATTAAAAATTTATATATGACAATGACGCACTTAAAAAATACAAATAAAAAAGTTCTTACCTTCATATTTTCCTAAAACACAGGAACTACTTGAAACTATTTGGAGAACTAACACTAGGGTTATATTGCTTTAGATCCTCTAATGTCGAGGTAAAAGTTGAAAGTTACGTAGCGTGTCGGAAAGCCTCACATGGTGGATAGGTGCTACCGAGGCGACAGCGCGATACGCTATGCGCCTCCGTGAGCCCGCCCGCCCTAACTTGCAACGAACTTTTTATATACGCTTTTGGTCTATTAATTACATGCCAGTGAAAGTGGTTCTGTCAATTTATCGTGTTGAATTATGATAAATTTTGTGCAATGGCAAATTAATGTTTTATTTCATCAAAGGGGATTTTTATTGAATGGATCGTAATTGTGATCGTAATCAACAAATTGAGATTAGTACAAATTGTGATCTAATAATATAATCAATCTTTCTTGTAATAATGATAACGTTGCTATAAAGCTTTTTTGAAATTGTTTCACTATTAATTGTATAAAATCTGATGATTTAGATTTTTAGCTGCGATCTATAGTTGCGGCTCAATTTTTTCAAAAGACCGAGTGAATTAGATTTACAGTAGGAACATATATTTTCTTTTTTGAAGTGAAATTTAGGCGCGTTGAGAGCAAAATTTCAAGGTCGCGTGATGGCAATACCATCACGTCATGGAGTAAGGCGACGATTTTGGTAGGTATCTTTTAATCTTGCCTAAGAAGTTTCACTTCTGATTTGACGTGTGCTCAGCACACACGCTTTTATTTTGAAGTCAAAATGTCTCAAAAAAATTAATACTAACATAGCTTAGAGATAATGATTTTACTTAAAAAATATGGATGTATAAACAAATAAATATACGAGCTTATTTGCGAATAGAGTTGTTAGATATAACACAAAATAAGAGTAAATTTTGAATGGAACGCATCAATGTCGACAACTATCAGCTTAATTATTTATCAACTTAAAAGGTGACAGACCCGAAAGCTCTCGTTGAAATGTAAATAATGTCCTTATTTAAATAATGCTTCTAAATCCCGACAAGAATTTATTAATTAAAAGAAACAAACAAACATTAAAACAATTTAGATCTCAAAACAATAGGATTTCGAAGAGATTTTGGAATAAGCAATGATATAGTATCATTTAAGCTATCACCAATTTAATTAGTTTTGTGTTTCTTAAATAATAGGGTTTGTCCTCAAAATAGTAGATCTGTCACCAAAATGTAGTCACCAAACAATGCAAAATCAGTTCCACAATAAATCACCTAAAATCCTGAGATATAAGGTCTAGTACCAAATAAATGTTTTTGTATGTATTATAATAGGTGTGTCCTAATAAGTATTTAAGCAAACTAATTTAAAGAGATCACCAATAAATCATATTATGTTACTAGAAAATTGCATTAAGTTCAAATAAAAAATTAGGGTTGTCATCATCGTTTGAACCAAAAGATTCTGCTACTTATAAAAAAATAACTAGACTCCCAAGGTTCTAAATTTCCACTGATAGTATAAATTATATTTAAATAAAATTTTTAGCAGAGTAGTAAATAAAACAATTAAAGTCAAAATAATCAATATTTATTGTTTAAAATAATTACCACTGAACAATCAGCGCTGGTTTAAAATAGCTGGCTTATGGCTAGCAGAATAGTAGATAAAACACTTAATTAAAGTTAAAATTATAAAAAATTATAAATTGATGTATTAAATTGGTAACGAATACTATTAATTTAATATCTGAACGAAATAAAATGTTACTACTGTATTGGTGACAAAATATCAAATAAAAAGGAGTCGCAGTCAGGGATCGATAATCGATTTATTTGGTGACAGATCTACCATTCTGAGCACAGAGCTATTATTTAAGTAACAAAACTGTTATTATAAGAACGAAGTTTATATTCATGTAATGCAATATAATTTTATTGGTTATCGATCTCTTATTTTACACATATATTAACATTAATTTGATAATTCATACCTGGGAACAATTTTTGCTTATCTGAGAACGAAAATATTTCGTGGTGATAGATCTATTTATTAGGTGATACAACTTGATGACAAATATAAATTTTGGTGATAGAAAATATAGTTCGCATGATATTATACATACAAACTAATCATTGCGGGTATAAGACTACAATTGTTTTTTGATCTATATCTTGGCAAAGTGTTAAGAGACATTTACGATTATTTCACCTCTGTCCTCTACATTGTTGTAGGTATTATAATTATCTGGGATTACAGGACATCGTGATTAAGATATCTATTTTTATTTATAATTATTGTATCATTGCTAAAGCATACAGTAAGCGAATTCCATCAGTTTGTTAGAGATAGAGCTAGAATTTCATATTTATTATGTACATAATGAACAATGTTACAGACATTGATAAAGGTTTCGATTGCATGAAAATATATAAGAATGGCAATGAGAGTAAGGACTAGGTACATTATCTAGTGTATAATTTACTACCATCTACTTAGGGAGCGTCCATAAATTACGTGAGGTGTTTTTGTCCATTTTTTGACCCTCCCTCCCCCTCTGGTGAGATATCATGAGATTTTATTGAACCCCCTCCCCCATCCCCCCATCTCACGTGAGATTTTTCAAAATGTGGGTTTCTTATGTTTATTGGTCATTGTAAAAAGAAAAAAATTGCTTCGTGCTTTTGTTTACGACTAGTTAAAAATAGTAATTAATATTGCTGAAAGTTATAATAAGGGCCGATTTTTCAATGCTTGGATAAAACTTATCCGTCCAATAAAGTATTACACGATAATATTAAAATGTCACGTAAACTATGAAATACGGGCAATTAGAATACGTTTTTAAAATGGTAGTTATTATACATTATTCCACGAATAAGTTTTATCCAAGCATTGAAAAATCGGTCCTTAGTGTTATAACAAGGTAACAATAGAATATTTAAATCTTAACCGTAACATTAAAATCTTAAGCATGATATTTGGATTAAATGGACCAAAAGAGTATAATTTGTTTTGTTTCAATTTAAAAAAAAATTGCGTGATATTTGCCGACACCCCCCCTCTCCCCAGCGTAAGGTTAGATGAGATTTTACTCGACCCCCTCCCCCCCTAAAAAAACTCACGTAATTTATGGACGCCCCCTTATTGGAATAGTTTATTGTAACTTTATCTCTATCATCATCATTATCAGCCTTTGATTGTCCTTTGATTTATCTCTATATCTTATATATAAAATTCCCCTGTCACAATGTTAGTTACCATACTCCTTCAAAACGGCTGGACCGATTCTCATGAAATTTTGTGTGCATATCGGGTAGGTCTGAGAATCGGCTAACATCTATTTTTCATACCCCTAAATGATGAAGAGTAAGGCAGAACAACGTTTGCCGGGACAGCTAGTATTTATACAAAATTCTCGTGTCACTATGTTAGTTACCATACTCTTTCAAAACGGCTTGATTGATTCTCATGAAATTTTTTGTGCTTTTTGGGTAGATCTGGGAATTGGCCAATGTGTATATATTTTTCATACCCCTAAGTGATAAGAGTAAGGCAGAACAACGTTTGCCGAGACAGCTAGTACTATCTATATTTATCAATTGGATGTACACACGGACAATGGGTGTAAATTTATTTCTGTTCATACCCATTCAATATAAGTATAAGACAGGGGTGTCCGTGTCTAGCATAAATTCATACAGGAATCATTTCAAGTTCCATTAAAAGAAGTTGTTTTTATTTCAAACACGGCTAGGTACTTCATTGTATTTCAATTGAAATGGTGGAAAATAAACACTAAAATATAGATAGGAAGAAAATATCTATTGAACGAATTGATGATTATAGAATATACTGATAAATCAACAGAAAATGGCGTTGATATTAAGATTTATTTCTATTTATTTAAGGTACCTAAGTATATGTTTTTTTTTTTTATTCTTACCAGTCTACCTATCCTTTTTTTAAATATAAATTATTTTAAGTAAAGAAACACATAATTGCACGACGCAGTTCCATCAAGAGGTAACAATATAAAGTATAAATTATAAATTATTTTTGTCTTGCACAGTAGGTACGTTAATTTTATAGATGAATAAGAACCTATTATTAATAGATTCTGAACATGAAAATGGTAACTTTCTAAGTAAAAGAAAATATATAACAAAACAATTGATTAAGGTGCGTAAACAAGCTTTAGAAATAGATCATAAAGATATTTAAATTACTTTTCTTGAACATTGTGAAGTCTAAGTCTGAAATAGTCAATGAGCTTATATTTCTCATGGGGTTTGTATTATTTGCAGCACTAATTACCTGTGGTACGATGTGTAAAATAAATTCATTTAATCCATTGCATAGTAAAAATAAACACAAGTATTTATTTTTATATGAAGTTTTATTCATTTCTAAAGGAGTTATAGTTGTGGGCGACCCATCTTTTCCACCACACAGCTTCTTAATACAGACTTACTTAAATTAAAAGCAAATGCAATCATATTAAAAGATAATTACATTAGCTGTGCGTTCCAATATTCGCATTCACCGCCTTTCAAATAGACAAAATATTCTGCTTGAATGACTATCAAAATCCTTTCAGGACAAAAACTTTGATGGTTCACTCGTCCGGATATTAAATGCAAAAACTTTGTGATGTCCCTTTTGATCGAGGGTCGAAATCTTGAAAGGTAATTAAGTAAAAAACCGTCCCCAGACTGGCCAGACAATGCGGCTTTTGTTGTTTGAAAGCGAGTAAGCGGAGGAGTGTGAAGATTCTGGTCTCATTAGCCTTAATGCTTCAATTACGTAGGTATCTATAATAGCGTATAATAGCGTATCTATGTAGGTATAAATACTCTCTCTTCTATTTATAACCTAATATTTTTTAGAAATTACAGAGGTTTTTGCCGATTTTAAACAGGCGTTATTGTTATGTATTCTGACGCGACGTTTGGAATACTTTAACAACGAATACGGCCACGATCGCTGTTACATGTAAAATCAAGCAAGAAAATACTATAATATGTCTAATTTATGTATAAGTAGGTAACTACCTACCTAGTAACGTGTATTTTTACGTATTGAATGAGTCTGAATTATTTATTTATAGAATCATAAAGCATTTATGAGGAAAGACTAATGCGTGATTGTGTTCGAAACCATGTGGGAGAGCCAAAGAAAAGTTCTCATAGCAATGTTTTTTCGGTTTGAATTAGATTAACACCTACTTATCATTTTATGAAAAAAAAAATGTTTCTTAAAAAAAACTCTTACGTATACAAATATGTGGGAAGACAAAGTGGGAGAAACTTTTTGTTACTTTTAAGGCAAATCTTTGTATTGCGTTAGTTTTTTGTCTGTTGTAGCTTTCAGGCGCCAATACCTTCAATGTCTGAAAAAACGCCTTTACGTAAAAATATAGGTACTTTGTCACTAAAAATACATAGCTATTACTTATATTCAGTAACATTTTGTTTATGCTATGTCACTATGAACATTATTTGTAACCATAGGTGTAGTAATGTGGACTGAAAAACTATGAAATAGTTTTTCATTTTTTGGTAAAGCATCGAAATTTTTTTGGATACCTACCTAACTGTTTTTTTTGTTGATTTTGTTTTTATTTTGAGTCTGTGCAAAAATATTGATGATATAAAGGAAGCTCTGTTGGTATAAACTGCTTCAGTAGGGTGAATAAAAACATGCTTACAGTAGAATATTATTTTATTCTTAATGTTTATCAATAAAATAAAATATTTATTCTTGTAATAGTTATTGTCTATCATAAACATATTAGGTATTCATAAACTAAACATTAAATTACCTACACATGTATTTACTATATAAACATTTTCATATACCTACGTAAAATATATATCTACATAAAAATTAACTTAACAATATGAATTACTAATTAGGAACAATAACAATATTAACATTTACATATCAAAGTTCAAAAATATGATGAAAATATGACGTTTATAAGTATAAATTTATAACTACATAGTACATACCTGTATAATTTTATAGTTTTACATATTAAGTTTATAAGACGTACTTATCAAAATGTTCATCGAAGCTTTTAACTTATAATATTGTTTCACTTACATTTACGTTTAGATATATGTATATAGCATACATTTTATATTATTAAATACAACTGAACCACTCCTAGTATTTTTGTACTAGTTATTTTTTAACTAAAATTATTTATTATTATCTAGCGATCCTATCATTCAAGCTTTAAACGAATTTCACGGCAGTAAGATCAGTATATAAAATGAATAACTCGATTGTAGCATAACTTCAGCTCTTGTATAAAAACAGACTATAAAAGAAAGGACTTAGAATAAATGTACAACGAAGTAATAACAAGCGACAAACACTTTATAAATGTTTACGAACGTCGTGCACCATTAGATTCTTGAGATAATTGTCGTCGTTAGCGAAACACTCGACAATGTCGAAATGGTCCAAGTCATCTTTTATCTCTAAATACATATTTTGCATCAGACAACTGTTGTGTAGCAGTTCAAAGAACTCTCTCGATTGTTTTTTGAATGTGGGACTGTCGTTCTGGCCCGCTAATATGTATACTCTAGTTTTTCGGATTTGCAAATGTGTGTAACAGTCAAATTGAGGGGACAGTGGTGCTGCCCATTCCCTGGGTAGTTGCACTGCCTCGTTGACAGAAGTGTGAACTAGCTCTCTTAAATCGTATACGCCGGAGACGAGGAAAGCTGCTTGTAAGCGCTGCGTTCCTGGTGTGTTGTCCAAGAAGTCAGCGTTTGATAACAACTTAGCGACGAGGTGAGCACCAGCCGAGTGACCAGCGAAGTATATTCCCCTGAAATGGAAAATTATGTCACTATCATAATGATCGTCAATAGGTGTTCAAAAAAAGAAACTGGTTTAAATAATTACATTTTTTATTTATTTCAATACTTTATTCATTATTGTATCATCATTAGGTATACCATAATATTATTTTAATAGATAATTCATTGATTGCGATATGATCGAATTAATCTCACTTATATTGCAGAATTAATTTTGCAATATTTTAAAATCATCTTTCTACCGACCTTCATCTACCTACCGACCTTCATATCTTTAAAATATACTTAATTCTAATGGGATTGCAAATACTCAAGAGTATTATTAAACTCTTGGAAATATCGTACGGACGTGTCGACCATAATATGAAGAGAATATCGCATTTGTCAGATAATAATTAATTGTTAGGTAAATAATTAATAACAAAAAATATAATAGTTTATGACGGGACTTATTATATACGTAGTCAAGCTGAAGCTGATGAAAGCTAGTGTAATGTAAATGTAAGAATTACCTAGAACCCATTTTCTCAGCGTATTCAAAGACAAATTTGGCTGCCTTTTCTATTTGATTGACGATTTCTGGCAGAGTGGCTGCAGGACAAAGATCATAGCCGACCACGATCGTCTTGATTCTGGAGCGGTACAGTGGCAGGGCTGGGTATCGGGACACTTCCCGGGAGAGTTCTTGCCAATAACCCCCGTGGACAAATACCAAGATTGGAGCATCTGAAAAGAAAACAAAGTTTTATAACCATTGCGCTAGTGGAGTTCTAGGAGGGTTATGTTATTAGTGTACGTACGTGTAGCTGTTTAAGTTTTCGATGAGTATAAAAATTGCCTGATACATAGAAGGAAAAAAGCTCTATTAAATGAGAAAGAAATAAATGCATAACTCTATAAAAGGCATTTAATTTATTTCAACGTTAAAGTAAAATGAAATCGTCTAAATTGATCTAGTGACTAGTCTGTTTAGACAATAGATTTTCCATATCTAATGTTTTAATATGATAGTGGGAAGCTGTGAAATAGATATACAAGAAACTCTCCATTGATCAGTCTATATTTCGTTTATGTTATTACGATACAATAATCTAATCTGAGCAATAAATATATTTTTTGATACGCTACTTTAGTGGGCTTAGAACTACAGAATTTCGCCACCTTAAATCTCGTGGGAGATGCGTCTATCATCGTTTACAATTCCAATCTTCGGGTTGCGAAGACAATCCCGAGGCGTATACCCAGGACACATGTAGGTACAACTACTTTGAAACAGTTGCTGTTTCAAACTGACTTTTATATAAGTTAAAATAGCCGTAGTTTTTGTATAGTTACTGAACTGTTTATAATTTTAGCGCTGTTAATTTACCAATGTCATTATCATATTAATGAAATTCATAATTTATATGTTGAAAGTAAATAAAATTTTATCATTTTGTGGTCATCTTTCACGTTCCAATTACTGGCTTTGTTTGTTTTGCTCCATAATATTGTTTTGTCGTTTTAACAGACTGATTAAAATATATGATTATCACTTTGTATTGTTTAAAACAATACAGCAAAATTATAATAAAGTCACATAATAAACGAAACTCGTATTATGTTCCGTTGTGCGTGCGTTGTGCACAACGCACATAATACGAGTTTCAATGTGTTTTTCTGATTTTGATTAAAATTAAAAAAAAAAACAAAACAATAAGAACAAACGATTATATTTGTGAAAAATGCTCTATAATTTAGCTGCTATCTGCACTCGAAGTACTGTAACTGAAACGCAACAATACTTTACTCTCATATATTATACCGATCTGTACACTTGTATGAAATATATCCCATAAATAATGCCTCATGCTTAGGCCTCATGTATTTTATGTGCTGTGTTTTACGTTAAAGAAACTTCAGTATTTAGAGATATTAATAAACACAAATATATTTCAATCATATTTTATTGTGTTTTAAGAAAGAGATGACATTTTTTTATCAATCAGACTATATGAATAGTAGGTATGCATATTGCATATGCTTCGTTTTAAGTAACATTTGTGTAAGTGTTTAAGTTATTTAAATTAATACCTGATAAATAATTCCGTTTATCCATATACTGAAACTCGTTCAACAACTTTAAATAATTACTTATGCGGTGTACAGTACCTATGTAATTGGTCAAGTGATTTATGTAACTATGTATGTCAAATTATTGATACATAGGTAGTTACTTTTTAGGTGTAAATTACGCAAAATCGGTTATAATCGCCACTAGTATTTAAGTCCAATGCATTGATTATTCATAAATTCTATCTATATTATTCATATATTTTCGTAATGTTAAATGTTTTCAATATAGGTGGTCTGCGAGTCACGAACGATCTAAAAATACCCAACACCTTATGCGTATACCTACTCTTCTTTTTAAATGTAGGTAAGTCATGACATTTAAAACGCATACAAAAATAAGAACAATTTCGACAACTCGTATACTATATATACGGAAGTATAAATTATATTAGGTATGGCGAAACGAATCGTCCAAAAATTCGAGGAAAACATGGGAAAACATTTCTTCAGAAAGTTCATATTAATATAATATTATCTAATATAAAAACTTTGTTTATTTATTGTAAAAGCAAAGATCAGGTTAGATAAAATTTAATTTTAAAGTCTAGAAAGCAATATCCAACCTACCGTTTATTGTAACTTTAAGTATTATTAATAAGTTAATATCAAGTATCGATGTCGTGGCCATATCGTATATTTGCTCATTTCACGAAATGGTCGCATTTCGTGAAATGGCCAATTTAGTTTGGCCACATCATGATGTGGTTTGAGCAGATCAATGATAAGAAATCGTTTCACGATATGGCCAACTAAACGCGCGGTTTTTTCATGAAATGATCAAAATTATTTGATCATATCGTAAAATAGTTACATTAATCATTGGTAGAGGCGCTGCAAGCTCTGTGTTTATGTGATAAGATGGCGGCCGCTGGCGAAAATTTAATTATTCGCAGTTAAAAAATTCATAATTCGTTTAATAACAATATGAAGAAAGTCATAGCAAAGAATTTACGACGAAGAGGTTCGAGTACTATGGAAAATGTGGATATCTTATATGTATTGAAGAAAAAATGCGTCTTAAATAAAATAATTTAAGACGCATTTTTTCTTTTAGGATATCCATACTAATATTATAAATGCGAAAGTAACTCTTTCTGTCTGTCTGTTACTCAATCACGCCTTAACTACTGAACCAATTTGCATGAAATTTGGTATAGAGATATTTTGATACCCGAGAAAGGACATAGGATAGGTTTTATCCCGGAAATCCCACGGGAACGGGAACTATGCGGGTTTTTCTTTGACTGCGCGGGCGATGCCGCGGGTGGAAAGCTAGTATATTTATATATCCTACTATATTATTATAATTGTTTGTTTTTTAAAAAGCGATCCGCTTCTGGCACTCGCCGGCCGCTACCGCGGCACGCTCGCTTTGCTCGCTCGGCTCGTGCGTTGTTTATCAAAGTCTAACCTAACCTAACCTAACTGTTTTCTACTGCAAAAACGATTCGCTTCTGGCATTCGCCGGCCGCTGCCGCGGCACTAACTTAAATGACATTAAACAAGTTTTTAGAATATTCTGAATTTTTTTAATATTTTATGGACTCTTTATATTTTATACGATCTGGCCAAATGTGGATGACCAAATCGTGAAACGTTGACGATTTAACGATCTGATCAAACTATGTTGGCCATTTCATGAAATGCGACCATTTCGTGAAATGATCGATCATATCATGAAATGAGCAAATCTACGATATGGCCACGACATCAACACAGAGACTAAAAATATAAACCGAGTAAGAAATAAAACTAAAATACGGCACTTTTAATTTAAGCATATTCCTGCTGTTGCATGTTTGCACAAACGCACACAACTGTTTGTTTTTCTAATTAAAGCGATCTCGTTGACTCCACCCTGTATATCTTACTGCATTTCAACTCGTCCTTGCTCCGCATTCTAACTGTGTTGTCTACCTTTGTATAAATTCAGCTTTTGAAATAGGTACATATTGAATTATATTCTACAAATTTATGCCCACTAGCGAAGCGGAGAGCTACGATTCTATTTGAATATATTGACGATTTTTTGTAGAGATTTGAAATGAAAATGCAATTGTGGGATAAGTGGAACGTTAACTATAAAATGAGCCCTCGGCTTACTTATACTTTAAAATACGTTAGATATGCTACTTCTTGTAACGTTATAGCTAATTCGGAAAATATACTTAATATGTAAAGGGGACACTGAAAACAGAAAAACAGCGATACCAATGTACTTGACATTGCGGCACAAACAGAAGTGTCTCCTTTTTCTCAGGGTCAATTTATTTTTGTCTTGTTTTTCATCTTATGCTTATTTTTGAATTCATTTGCTTTGTCTGTATTTTGTTGCTGTCCCTGATGAATAAATGTTTATGTCTGTCTTCAAGTATATTAAGGTAATCGTGAATTATGATTTAGAATAAATGATAAACATTTTCGTAAAAGTTTTTCCTCTTATTTGATGGACAGACAGCCTTAAGCGGTAGGAGTATACCTACGTGGACTCGTGTATGAGTATACTTAATACTTTAAGAATGTATACTCTATATAGAGCTTGGACTACATACGCATACTTCCCCTTGTTATATGAGCTTTCATTCACTACAGAAGTATGTGGGTACTATTTGAAGTGAAGTGGTTGGTAGGAATTAAGAAAGAGACTTACTACCTTAGGAGGGTAAAATTTAGACGTATCAACATGCAACTTTTATGTATTAAATAAAGTAAGCATTAAATTTAAATGAAATTATAAAATCTTTACTGAAGTACATTCAAAATAAATGAATTGGATTGCACGTTTCCCATTCGTTTCTCTCGATTTTATATATTTGTGTTCTGTATTCTGCCAAACGAAACATTTTTTGGTAGCCACCAAGAAGGCGGTCATACTTGCAAGTTTTGTCTATTAAAGAACATCCCTCACAAAGTACCAAACGACGTAGGCTTCCTTAGCTAAAACAAATCTGTGTAAATAAAGCATAATTCTGAAACATACCGTCTGGAAGGTCCGTTCCCAAAATATCCAATTTTTGTCCGGGAGTGGAGCCGTATTCAATTTCTAATTTATGTGGTATACTGTTGACCGCAGCCTCGCTCGCTGAAAATTAAACATAACGGTTATTTATTTGTCGTAATTACGAACAAGATTTCGTACGATTGAGAGCAAGGAATCACGCTTTGAAGTCACCTTGATTACAAAAATGCGTGCTAGAATAATATTTAACAAAGAGTGAAACAAATTGGATTGATATTTAAAAATAAATACCTACGAGAAATGTGCCTTTTCCTTATTAAATATTTAATTAATATTTTTATATTACATTTAAAAATGTTTAAAAGTAGGTATGTACTTATATTTTATGCAGGATAAAACTTCCAAAATGATTAATAATAACAAAGGAATAGGAAGTTGCAAAAAACCGAGCGACAAACCGACAACAAAAGCATGCATGTCCTTAAATCGGACTATATTCCCGACGTCGAGTACATACATTTAACAATAAACCTTAAGAAGAGGATCATTAAGCTTTCTTATAATTAATATGATGATAAAAAAATGTCCATGTTTATATGTTTACATAAAATAAGGGGACGTTACACGCAACTGGTAACTTGCTTTAAGGTCATAACAACAATCACACGTGTTTTCTACGCAGTTACACCTTTATACATGTTTTATAAAACGCAAATAAATGTGTGGGTTTGAGACCCATATCATAGGGTATATATGATATGACAAAGTTATAATAAAAGAAGGACACGAATTAAGAAAATAAATACCGATCACAAATGTAGGTAATGATCACAAGGTTAAAATTCAATTGAAAGCATTACATTTTCTTTAAAGCGTTATTTTAGTTCATTTTCACTTTAAACGATATAATATAATGCAAGGCAATAATAATAAAATGTTGATAAGGATAATATTATATCAGCGTTCTATGTCTTGTGTAGTGACTGACGGCTTAAAATATTTAATTTAGACGTGAAGTAGAGTAGCATGACAAATGAGCCATAAATGGATATTGTTTTTAATTTCTTTGAAACGGTTCAAATGTTATGATTAGACTCACTTTTTGACTTACGAAGAGGAAGCGTAGAGGATATAATATTTTTTACATTACAGCCTAAAAAAGTTGTCGTTTCTTAGTAAAAGCTGTAAATAGAAATGGAAATTCGATACCCATAATGGCCCAATTATGCCAAATTTATCTTTTCAAATGACTGCCTACGTCATGTCATTCAGTACAACAAAGAAGGATGTAACGAGTTAAAACTCAAGTTTTAACTAGGTACTTCCCCTTTTCTTGATTCTACTATTGCTCAATATTCCTTTGATAATTTCGATCGATAAGAGCGATTCGTATAAGAATATGTATATTCGTAAATATTAAATTATCGAAGTTTTATCATTGTTTTAAGTCGATGGAATCCGGAATAAATTGTAAGATATATGTACTTTAAGACTTTTTAAGATAAGTATAGAGACTACAGAGACCTATGTGTATAAAAAGAAGAAAGAAACATATTTGGACATTTATTTTTATGTTATTGCCGTTGTCTAGAACAAGACTATGTTTATACGTTTATACATATTGTTATCAAAGGTCCAATAGGTTATAAAAATCTGGTGACAAATGTTTTTATTATTGGATGTAGAGCATTTTTATGTTAAGTAATAAGATAACAATATTATCATTTAAAATTTTTATTCTTACGTATTCGTAATTTCTGCAATTATGCAAATATCGGTGTAAATACATACTGTATAATAGTCTATTTTCTGGTTAAAATTATTGATTTAAAAACAATATAACCTACCTGCTGTAACAAAGGCCACGTGATGCTGCAGCACCTCTTGTGCTGTATTAAATCTTGTTGACCATCTGCTTGGGGAATACTGCTTCTCGAGATCCATATCTTCGATAATAAGAGCCATTTTGTCAGACTTTACACGTGGTACCTAGAAATTATCATGAGTAAATTAATAGATAATAGTGTACGGAAAACTATATCAAAATATACTATGTAAATAATGTACTGATTAGCTTTGTTTCCCCATTAATCTGATAGTATAGGTACAGACTATTTTATTTATCAAAACCGATACCTTGTTACTATGTAGATTAATATCTTTAATTTGAATTGCAAACGTTAGTTAACAAACTCATTAAAGGTTCAATATTGCTATTAAATAATATTTTAACAAGGGTTTTTCTATATTTATGCAAAAGGCATGTATGTAATTCATTAGAGTATTAGGTAGGTATATCTAGGGCAAAGTCTAGAGTCTAGACCGTATACATTTAGCTACCTCCATTCGACATTGTTGCATACAAGGATCCCAAAAAAATTCATTAAGTTAAAAAGTCATGTGGTTACGGTTCTAAAATTTAACCTAAAATAAGGCTTTTTTAATTTAATTAGATTTTCGAATATATTCCAGACCTTTTTATTTTTTTGTATCGGCGCTATTTTCTGTCTCGTTGTAATCCACTTGAATACGGTTTTTATTATTGAAAACAATTTATTTTGTCTCTTCATTTTGCACTCAAAATTCTTTTCTTTAACGTTATAAACTTGGCTAAAACACGACTGAAGTAATAACACTATAATATTATGAAGATAATGTATCTATAGATAATGTTATATCATTTGCAAAATACATACATAACTCTTACTACATTTGTTTAGAATTTACGGGATTATCTTATGAGCGATAACCGTTGTTATATGGCACGCACACAGCTAAACAAAAGATGAAACTTTGATTTTATATGTCGCGAATAAGCGAAAACTTGTTGCGTAAAAAGGTACACAATGCAAGTGCTTCGTAGGCCATTATCGAAATATGACACGCACATTTCATACCGCAGAACACTCCAACCAGATTATTTTATTGCACGACGATGCGAAGCATCAGAGAGTGCTTTACGATCGAA
>CAJQZM010042223.1:6225-19418 GCA_907164665.1 Colias nastes | reverse complement strand
TGTATGTATATGTAGGCAATATCCTGCAATAACTGGTTCTCCTTCAAAACGCAAGCATTGACATCGACATTGACTTAATGTTTAGGTATATAATTTAAATGACAAAATGTGATTACGATAATTTGACGATAACCAAGAAGTTGAGCAACTAGGTAGATATGGGAATATTATTTTTTCACACAGCCTTTATGCAAATTCAAATTATTAAAAATATAAGTACATGAGATATATGACTTTTAATTATGTAGGTACTTAATACTTATCTTATTTAATTTTATGTTTTATAAATTCTCGTGGATCTAGATTCTACATGGATATAAATTATAATAGAGCCTATGTGCCACTAGTATACTGATAAACACGAAGATTTTTTTCTGTACCTATAGGTAGGTATCTAGTTGTGTCAAACAGTCATCTAGGATCATGTAAGAGCCATCCATCGAAATGTTTGTAGGCTTAGTTTGTAGGTGTATTTAATTCTTAGTTTAATTAGTGGGAGACGAACAATATAAATATTGCGAGCTTACCCAAGTAAATCCAATGCAAGCAATTGCTCCACTCAGCATATCTGCCACAATAGCGGGATAAGAGTTGGCAGTAGGGAAATAAGCGTGGAATCTTGGCGAATGCCAGTGCGTCACACCAGACATGATAACGCGCTCAATGTCCGCCATCACTGCGGTCCATGGTTCCGGCTTCTCGGGCGCTTGTTCTGGGACCAATGGACGCAAGTAACCGGGCTTCACTGATGGCACCACTTGCCTGGATTGACAAATTTCGTGACGTGAAACAATACTTAATTAAGAGTACTTTATTTTTATAGTACCTAACCAAATTGAAATAACTGTAATTTAGTATTTCTTCTTTTTCTGTGATTCACATGATTTTTGTAGTAAAAGAACCATATGTTTTTCGGCAAGGTTACCTATTTATTACATGTCAAAGTTCCTTCGAACCCTTTCAGCGATACATATAGATTTGATTAATTTGATAGTTAATACAGTCGTAGGTATATTTAACCCTCTGATTAAGCATAACTAGTTATCTACTGTTGTAATATAGGTACATTATACATTACACAGTAATGAGAAATGACCACCTTGATAATATAACAACATATCTATGTAACCACCAATTTTGATAAGTGTTATCAAAATTGGTTCAGCGGTTTATCCATGAAGATGAAAGCGTAACAAAATTATTGTTGGTATAGATATGTGTCCGTCATCCATGATAATAAATATGTTGTGTTTATATTTTTTATCTACGTTACCGATAAACCAATTTTTAGATATATGGAGAGGATACCAAGCTCTACAAAATGCAGTCATCCTTAAAAATTGTGTTAAAAAGGTCGTTAATTTTTTTATTTCCCTTATGGTTTAAAAATAAACATATATGATAAGTCCCGTTTAGATTTTAAATGAAATCTTACCTGTCTCGGATATTTTCCAGATATTCTGCGATGTAGTTGGTCATCGCATTAGCGAATTCCTTAAATTCTTTAGCCTCCATTGAATCTGAAACCAAACAATTTATTTATGTTACCTATGTACTCCTTTGACACGTATTAAAATTCAATTTACAAATGAAATTTTACTTTGTTACGTTCTTCCGGTACAGATATTATAGGTAATACCTACCTATAGTCAGTTTTAAACGCAGTAAAAGCGCAGTATTGCAGTTATTACTAAACTAGCCATACCTTACAAAATTGCGTAGGTATATGAATATTTTAGGCACAGTGATAGGTATACCTATTATTGTAATGTGATAAATGCTAGATAATATCTAATTGTGACATATTGTGTGAACTATAGGATAGGTATTCGAAGGACTACGAATTGGCAATAGAATTCAACTTAAATATGTTATAATTACTGTGTAGATATTAGGTTCAACCAGAATAAAATTATTCTTTCATTTTTAGCTGTTTAGGTAACTCAGGACGTAAAAAAACTGATTTTTTTTCCTAGGAAGTTGGTATTAACCGTCTCACGTGTTTCTAAATGCCTAGTATCACTAAATTTTAATTTAGTTACTAAATTAAATTATTTTGTCTTGTCATTATTTAATATTAAAAAAAAAATAAGTTTCAATGTCGAGAGAGTGGCTTTGCGTTGCACAAGCGTCGGCGAGCAAATGGTGCGAGGTTATTATTGGACCTCGGCACCACGATGAATAATGACTAAAACACTGATAAACGCCGTATAGAATTGTAATCAAACGACTCCCGCCAAGTTCAACCATTGGAAGTGAATTGAAATTGAAAATATTACAGGTTATATAAATAAAAGCGCCTATTTGAGATGCCCGAATAAACAAAATGAATCAATCGTTATAATTCATCTCTATTGATATGACCTTAAGTAGTATAAAAACAATAGATTACTTACAATAAAGTTATACAATGCAAAATGAAAAAAATATTTAGCGCTCTAATCTAGGCTAATTTTACACGCAATGCAATTCGTGTTAAAAATGATCTGCCCTTAGTGATATTTATAAATAAATTATAATTTCTAATTGTTATCTGAATGTTTAGACTTAATTTACGCATCAAGAAACTATTGTTCTAATATACAAACTGTGTCAGTAATGAAACCCTTAATTGGTTTCTCGCTATAAAACATTGTACTTAGGTACGGTTTGGGATATTAACTCAAATTTTAGTATTAATTAGATAGGTATCTATTTTTTTATTATTGTAAATAGGTACGTAAATTATTTTCCTTACGAAATAAAATAATGACAAGATACTAAATATGTATTGTCAACAACATCCTGCATTACGAAAGACCCGTTTCTTCGTATTCTGTACATATAGGTACATAACTGGGGGCTTTCCCCCGCTGCAAAACGTGGGTAATTCCTTTGCATATATATCAGTAAAATACCCAGAACATAATAAAAAATATAATGACATGAGAATAAGACGAAAAAACATGAAAGGAAATCGTAATTGCTACTGTTACCCAAAAACCGGAAAATTTACAAGATACTTTGAGTTTATTGTAGACTAGCTTTCCACCTGCGGCTTCGCCCGCGTTTTCAAAGAAAAACCCGCATAGTTCCCGTTCCCGTGGGATTTCCTGGATAAAACCTAGCCTATGTTGCTCAGTGAAGCTTTCTAATTGTGAAAGAATTTTTGAAATCGGTCCAGTAGTTTATGCGTGAAAACCATACATACATACATACATAATTACAAACCTTTCCTCTTTATAATATTAGTATATTATTACCGCGAAGCGCGTCGAACGCGGCAACTGATACACAAAAATAATCCTTATGGCATGATTCTGTATTCACGCGCGATGACTTATAGCGTATTTCATGTATAACTTTGGTGTTTATACACCGATTTACATGATTCTTTTTTTATTGAATAGGTAATAAATTTAAGAACATTTGTGTCGTACATGATTTCTATGTAGCTTTAACCATTAAGGCTGCACACGCGACGGAAGCTTAAAAAATGGAGTAACTTCTCCCGTTTTCCCAATATTTCCCTTCACTGCTCTGCTCATATTGATCGTAGCGTAATAAAAAGTATACTATAACCTGCCCAGGAGTATGAAGAATAATTGTGCTAAATTTCGTTAAAATCCGTCGTGTAGTTTTTATTTCTATAACGAATATACAGACAGACAGACAGACAGACAGACAGACAGACAGACAAAAATTTTACTGATTGCATTTTTGGCATCAGTAGCGATCCCTTATCACCCCTTCATAGTTTTTTTTTAAATATATTTCATGTACAGAATTGGCCTCTCTACAGATTTATTATATTTATTGTAGATGGGGAACTGGGATTTCCAATACTTATTTAGTATAAAATTATTTATACGTAGTCAACGTAAATTGAGATTGGAACCACAGTATAAAATGAAAAACAAGTATTTTAGAAATTATCTACTCTACATTCATAATAACGCTATACCTAACTGCCTACCCAGAACTTATTTTTGAAGGAAACACGGCTTAATTTTCATAATAAGGCAATATGAAAATATATAATGTTTTTACACGCACGAGCACGTTATGTGCAATCAGTTAGTAAATAAAATATATAAACAGGTTACAGGATAGTATGTGGTTGTATCAACAATTTCTACAATTTGTTTTATATTGACATAAAGCGGTTACGTTTCAGTTACTTTGATAAATAGTAGGTGATACAAATTAAAATCAAGCGTGTATTGGAATTTCATGGCTAAAATAATTAATATCGTAGAAAAAAATCTATGTTGCTATTTTTGTTTCATTAATTTGTCATAGTCTCATAGACCACAGATAAAATATCTCATCAAGGTCAGGGTTTTTCGATTAAGATTGAAAGTCAACATCTAACTGCCCTGGTTACTTTTAATTTAACTTTTATTCTAACTAAGGGACATGTTTAGTTGGCACCACAGTTGGCACACATTTTACAAGGCTAACTTGTATGTACAATAATAACATCTTTCGAATTAAGGTATCTAAGTACATAGTTACCTAATAAAAACAATAAGATTTTTATTAATAAAATTAATAAATGAACTGAAGGTATCCTAAATCGCTTCAAAATGGTCTCACTTAATTCATAATTTTTGTTTAATATTTTGATAATCTCTTTCATAATAAACTACGTGACATTGATGCTCAAATGACATAATGAACAGCTAAAATATTAAGTTTTCTAACTGCAATTAAAGTGCATGTGATAATTTAAATCACTTACCGCCTTAATATATTGGCCTCTAGGATATAAGCACAAAGAACTATTGAATCAATTACTAAGATACAGGATACGATGTTGATAGCAGGATATTGTATTATTCAGGAGGTCCGTTAACAGATAGCAGTAAATCACGGTGCGCTCTACCAAGCACTTCTCGCGCACTACGCCCGCGGCCGCCTCACTCGCCACTTTATATACGCAGGCTATTATGTGAAGGATCAAGCGCTATATAACCGAACTATAGACTCCACTTAGGAGATTAGGATCGGCGCATGCTATAAGTACTTGCAAATATTAATGCAATTGGGTGAAATGGTTTTGGGGTTGGTTTAAATTGTAAAGCCGATGAGGTCGCTAGAGTTTCATCATTTCATATGGATGATGAAACAAGTAGGTATTAAATATATTTTTGGATTTTATTACGAAAACTTACATTTTTACTTTAACTTAGTTACAAGGTTTATATACTTAGTCGTATTTTTTTCACTAGGCAATCTAACTTTATTCATGTATAATAAATTCAAAAATAATTATAAGTAACTAGGTAATATATATAATATTATAATAATCTACACTTCGTAGTTTTTAAAACAAATATAGTTAAGTTCGTCTTCATATTTAATAAAAAAAATTGCAACCTACCCATTGTTTCAAAACCGATGTCTCAAAGTCACATAAATACCTACCGTGAACTGATTCTAAAAAAGTGTGATAAAACGCTTATCGAATCTTAGAAAGTGCTTTAATAGTTTCTCACCCATATTTGACGGGAAGAAATCAAAGCAGTACTATTTATACTCTCTGGACTGTGAGTGTGTGCGCTCCGTTAGCAGGATCACCAATTAATATTAAATAGATTCATAAATTATTAGGAGTCTAAAACTTTTACTCAATAATCTTATATTTTCTAAACCTTAATGAACTAGAATCATAAAATTTCTATATTAAGGTATAAGTATTATTCATAAATCATTAATAAGCGCTTAGAAAAAAAAACTTACCTGTTAAAGACCATTATTGTAACCAAGAAATAAATAAAAATCATGAAAAAATAGCATAATTTTATAGGTAACTATATTTTAAAAATTATGCCTTATAAAAAAATATGCCTAAAAACAGTAGGTACAAAAACCTTTTAACAATATCTGATTTGCCAATGAAAGTGATTTGTTTAACTCTACTAATAAATATATCAAACGCAAATTAATCTAAATTTATAAATATTATAAAATCAAGTGTTCCCTTTATTTTGTTTGTAGGTATGTTTGTTTGTTTATAGGGGGTAATTTTCAGAAGAACAGATATTTCACTACAGATGGCTACATTCCCGAAAGTCCTACGCTATATTATTATGTACCTAAATCAAGTGAGAGAAAAGTGCGCGAGACTCGAGAGGGAATGCTCTACCCTTAGGCTCTACCGTGCGTCGTACGCCGTGGGTTATGTTCAACCAAAAATTCTGTAGTCCGTGGCACAAATGTTTTTTTGTAAAATGAAAGAAAGAAAATTTTATAAGTTACCTAGTTGATATATGTTGTTCATGAACAAAACGAGAATCAAAATTTATTTATTGGCAATTTGTAAAATTAAACCTATTGTTGTTTACTTATTAACCTGTAAACCTTAGGATTACCAAAAAAATGAATAAAATAAACGATTTTGTCATATAGATATGACGTAAAAATTTGTCCTCAGTCTGTTAAAAGATTGCACAATAATTAACACTCAACGAAGTGTTGTGTGTGTCCGGTCGGCTGGTAGCCAAATAATGGATAGCCCTATAACTGAATTATGCATAATATTGAATTTGTATAAAATTATTTTATTGCTAAAAATTATTAGAAAATATCAGGTGGACATTCCTCGATGTCGTACTCTTTCTAGGTGACGTTTAGGGATGAGGCAGCCTCTATTACACCCTCGGGTGGCTCTCAGAACAAGGAGAATTGAATCAATTCCCTTTAGTGAGGACGACTTGTGAAAATCAGAAGGATTTTTCTTTAGCAATAAAGTTAACCCTTAATAAGCCATGGGGATATTATTTTCCCACCTCGGCATTGCCCACAAATTAATTATTATTTTTTGTATTTTTAAAGATACGGTAAAATTTAAGGAACGCACCTTAAGATAGATAGTTCTTTTAATTTTTTTCTAGCAACACTTCTTTCTAAACGTCAACTGTGAATGTCAGTAGACAATCGAAGTAAAAAGTTCATTAAAACGACCGTTTTTTCCCGAAATTCAAGATAGTTTTTGGATCTACGCCCAGAAAAATTCCTGTAAATATGCAATTGTTTTTAATTCGTAAAGAAGAACGTGTTATTTATCAAATATAAACAAAATAACGTACGAAAGCTGTTACTTTGGGTTATTTTTTCTAATTTAAAAAATGGTGGGAAATTAATACCCTGTAGCCGTGCATGAAATCTTCAAGTGGGAATATATTTCCCTTTATCCTGTAAGGATACCAAGTAGGTATAAAAAGTAAAAAGTTGAGTAAAGTAAAAAGTAATTTAAAAATTCATACATATTCAATAAATAATAAATTTAATGATGCATTTTTATTTTTTGTCCCTGTGTTAAAATCGACGAGTAAAGGCGCGGGCAAAAGCGGCAAAAGTGGGAGATTATTTCCCACATGTATGTTCATGGATATAGGGAAATAATTTCCCACAAAACATAACTTTTAATGGTTATAGGGAAATAATATCCCACCGCCAAAAAAACCTATAAGCTACCCAATATTTTACTTTTTAATATTTTACTGTTTAATCTCGATATAACCCCGTACTGATGTATTAAAATAAACTTGTTTGAAGTCATGGCCGATTAAGGGTTAACAATCCCTGAATCGATGTTTTTTTCATCGAATATTATTATCTTGGTATCGTTTTACATGTTAATTGACTTTAGTTATTTAAAGTATTAATTTATGTATATCATTTTATTGTACAGACCTATGTAACCGTAATAAAAAAAATAATTACAGTGTTACAATTATTGTTAAATGAATTACTGTAACAGAATTAGGCAGGTAGGTAAGAAATTTGCACAATAGGGAGATCTCACAGATAATAATTATCTATATTTGCCAGGAAAACTGCGACATGAATAAATATTTTTAACAAAAACCAAGTCTCGGTAACTTCGTTCAGTAGGTAGTTTTGGCGTGATTGACTAACAAACATCCATAATACTGAATACATGTAAAGATCCAAACTCACGCATATGATCTAATTCTGAAACTTTATTCTTATATCCACTTATCTCTATACAGGGTGTAATCGTTAAGTGTGCACAGGCGATTATTCCGTAACTATTACAGATATCAAAAAACTTTAAACTGATATTAAGTACTTAACAATGAGTAAAATGGCCTTATTACATTTTTAAAAATAAAACGAGAACGCTTTCTTTCGCATTCGTTTGTTGTTCATTTATTGTTCGACTTGACAAAATCTTCAAAACTTTCGCATTTATAATACCTACATAATCTATATATATATAAAAATGAAACCCGTTTTCCTTGGTCACGGCATCACGCGTGAACGGGTGGACCGATTTCGATAATTCTTTTTTTATTATATTCCTTGAAGTACGAGGATGGTTCTTATGTAGAGAAAACGTAAATATGTACCACGGGCGAAGCCGGGGCGGACCGCTAGTATAGTATATAATAAGGATAATTCGAAATTAACTAAAAGGAAAACGTGTCATTTTGTCAGAGACTATGTAGGAAAAAGTGCGGGAGTAAACCTGTGAGGAAAATAGGGCGATCAAAAAATGTATTGATCATGAACAACAAATATTAAAACAAAATGCACTAAATTAATTAATGTAATAAATAAATTTATTTTGTTTTGCTGGCAGAGTTATCAGTGAATTTTAATGATAGGTATTGTCTGTCTTTTCAGTGCCTCACATTCTACCAAACCTGCTCCGGTGGCTATGTTACTTTCATCTAATTTAATTTTAATATAGAGTAAATAAAACAAAAAGGGTAGAATTTTTTTACCTGTTTGCATCCATGCAGGCCAACTGACGCCAAGTGATTTTTTTTTAATGATAATCGAAATAAAATATAATCCTATAAATGTCAGGATTATGAATTGGAATATCCTCTTGCTATTGGTGTCCCTTTTTATTATTATTATACATATAGTATAAAGTTGGTGGAAATTATTTGTTTCGTGATTTTTAATTTTTTTGATTTGTGACAATAGAGCACTAGGTACTAGTAGTGCATTATCTACCTACTGTTATGGCGGCGCGCCGCGCGCGGGACCTCGAGCATTGGTACAGTCTATATTATAATAGCGACTCACTGTATTGCAGTGAGCTACAGTATATTTTATTCTATGTTATTAACCTACATGTGCATCTTACTACATACCTATTTTATTTTTCTTATAATACGTTGTCATTTTTGTAGCTAGGTAACTATAGTTTCTAACAAACATTTTTCAACAGACATCACAAACTCCCAGACCAAGCATCTTATAAATACTGAACCCTTAAAACGATTACTCAAATATCGCAGAGATACAAAAGCCGTATCAATTTTCGTTCTATACATAATCCACTTGTTGCAACTGCTAACTTTAGGGTGGCGAGGTAACCATGACAACGGTGCGGCCGCACTACCTCCACACTCCCACTGGTCCATTGAAAAGTTACATTTGGGGTTGCATTTTTTAGAGGACGCAATTTTATTTTTTTGATGTGTAGGGGTGGTCAGTGTGAAGCTATCACCAAGTTTGTGGGGTCACCACCCTTGTCCCACGGCCGCCATCTTGAAAATAGCGGTTGATATGGTTTTTACGATATATCTCTTAAACTATTTATTTGATAAAAAAAATTTGTTTACATTATTTGTTGCAAATTAAATACTCTACAACTTTGATCCTGCAACTTTTTGTCGTAGAACTATAAATAAAAAAGTTATAAGCGAAAATGTTCAGAAATTAGAGATATTTATATTTCTCTATAAAACTTTTTTTTATAATTTTACGTAGAAATGATATTTGACCATTTTTGTAGATTGTTTTTCGAGGAACAACTTTTATATACAACATTTTTTCATTAATTAAATAGCTAAGGTTTTACAGCGCTCCGAAGTGAGTACTAATTTTCAGTACTCTGAACTATACAGTATACTTATATTATGTGTGTACTAATAATAATTTGTCATCAGTAATGGTTTTTTTTTGTTATTATAATATTTTTAATAATTAATTTTGCAATATCACTAATAATTAATTATTGAATCTTTTCCCCACCACCCAGGAGGTAGAGTCTGGAAGCGTGACTTTTTTTTACGTCGCAAAGCAGGTCTGAAATGTTCTGCAGTGTGCTTCTATTGTTCTGGAGTATGAGAAAAGAGCCAATAGCCAATATATGTATAGTTAAGAGTACTGAAAAATAGTACTCACTTCAGAGCGCTGTAAAACCTTAGTTATTGACGTTATGAAAAAATGTTGTACATAAAAGTTGTTCCTCGAAAAACAATCTACAAAAATGGTCTGATATCATTTCTTCGTAAAATGATAAAAAAAAGTTTTATTGAAAAATATAAATGGCTCTAATTTCTGAACATTTTCGCTTATAACTTTTTTATTTATAGTTCTACGACTAAAAGTTACTACACCAAAGTTGTAGAGAATTTAATTTGCAACAAATAATGTTAACGATATTTTTTTATCAGTTAAATAGTTTAAGAGATATATCGTAAAAACCATTTCAACCGCTATTTTCAAGATGGCGGCCGTGGGACAAGGGTGGCGACCCCACAAACTTGGTTTTAGCTTCACACTGACCCCCCCTACACATCAAAAAAACAAAATTGCGTCCTCTAAAAAATGCAAGGTTAGGGCTAAAAAATGTAACATTTCAATGGATCACACCTCTCAACAAGTCAAGAGCAGAGTGGGGCCTGCGTCACCGCGTAATTACTCTTCTAAAGCTTTTGATGAAGTGGAGCTTATATGGGGTGAATTCAAAAGCAATGACCCATATCGGGCTCATGTTGACTTTTGATATAATATTCGCATAGAACATGGTTATGATTATTACCAGTCATAATAAACACAGAATAAAAACTATCTATAGAATAATTGATAGTAAAAGAAATTATTTATAAACAGTTTTTCCTTATTTTTTGCTCGTTTATCGATATCAACGATGTTTGTAATCATTTTATCACTATAATATTGTAGTAGCATCAGGAACATTAAAATATATCGTTTTATCATATTATTTCTATCATCAATTGTCAGTATTAAGTATATTACAATAATTTATCACATCTGCAAAATCTACTTAGTAGGTAGGTACTTTTGGTGGTAAATATTTTTAACATAAGGCCTTCAAATTAGACAAAGGGGACTTAAAATGGGACCACACCGATGACCGAACCAACTTTCAAATAAAGAATCAACAAAATCGGTTGTCTCAGTCAGTCGAAAGTTCTGATGTAACAAACCCAAAAAGTAATGCATTCTAATTGAGAGCCTCCTCCTTTATTTAAATCGGGTGAAAATGGCCCAAAACTAGTGGCATTAAACTTTAGTTATGTACAAATGAAAGAAAGCATTGAATTTGTGCAATAATAATGTCATATTATGTTCCCAAAAACGACGGAAACTATAAGACTATAGGCCCATGATTGGGTTCATGCCAAAAAATTATCTCAACTAGGCCTAGCCTAGTAGAGGTAACTTAAGTTATTTAGATTTTTATTGGTCTTCCTCCATTGCAGAGGTTCTGTATTAATATACAAAACAACACACAGCAGTTAAATCTCACTTTTATTATAAGCATTTAGTTTGGGATAAATGACGATCGATTATTGAGTGTTGTATCCAGTTACAAATATACTTAGTTTTATATGAAATAATCTGTCTAATTCGTAAATGATACCTACGCTATTTTTTAAAGATAACGAGCAAATCGATGTTGATAAAATATGTGATTCAAACCACGTTCAAACTTTAATCTACCGTCTACTATCGAATCGCATGTAGACTCACAATGTTCTGAGTTCTGACATTATTAATATCTTATAATAATCTGTTATTTTTGTATTATATGAGTATTTGTATTATATAAAAAGTGTCTATTAATATAACTTTAGAAAATGAAAAAAATAGCCATATCAAGTGGGATGAATTTTGAATAATGCTTTGAAATGTTACATTCTGTGTGTTAACATTTTATAGGCCTTAGCGTGGGACGGCCCAGATTCACAGTCGTGACTTTACTTTACCGCAAAAGAGTCTTCACAAAGTAAACTTTGTATGACCGAAGTTTACTTTCAACATATTTAATTTCAGAGACAATGGAGAATGTTCACTAATTTTGATTATTAGCACTCCATATTCTCTGTCAAAAATAAAAAATACTAGTGAAAAAATTACTTCGATACGTCAATTAGTTTCCGATTTAGAAGTAAAACAAGTTGTAAACGCCCGGTGATGGTGTGACGTCACACCACAACACGCTCAATCTGGCTCACTCAGTCCGCTAGCGATCGCGCGCCCGTGCCGTCGAAATTATAATTAAATACTTTTAAAAATGTCCAATCCAAATACCAGAAAATCATGTGTTGTTCCTAAATGTAAAAATACAACTACCAATTCGCCGGATAAGTTGTTTTTTATAGTTGCAAAGGACGTAAACAAAAAATGGTCAGAGGTGCAAAACCTTTGGTGTCAGAATTTTCCGTGTTCTTACATAGTACTACATATTATAATATTTTGAGAACATTGCAGCTGTTTTGCGTTATCCTTTGTTTTCTATACAAGTTTTAATCTATTCTAGACTGTGCTTCTGCTCTGCTCGTATGGGCTAAGTATAGGTAGATGGCTAGTAAGATTTTTTCTTGTTTTAAGTTGAGAATGATATGGAGAACTATACTAAAATATAAGTTGGTCGGGGGAAGAATTAAACAAAAACAGGGTATAGTTCCACACAAATTCAAATGTCAACAGGAAAATGAAGATAAACCTCAGAGATCAGCAGTGCAAAAACGCAATCGTATATAATATTTTGAGAAACTATTAAATAAAGATGAAACTTTGGCATGACTGTTATTTTATTAAACGAATAATAATTACTATTATTGGACTATTAACGAAATTCGCGGACGAAAAACCAACAAAATACTGCGCAAGCTATAACACCTACTACAGCGCTGCCGACTTGATACTAAGCGCGGGGGCGCAGCCGCGCGGCGCGTTGTGACGTGACGTCACAAGCGGTCACGTGACTATTAGCGGGACTCGATATTTTTCGAAACTTTGAATGCGTATAAAATCAAAACTACTTGGTATTTTTGACTACGACAAAAACTAGTGTATTTGTATACATACAGGCTTTACTGAGACACAATTTCAAGGGATTTGGCATACCTAGTAACATTCTTCATTGCTTGACTTTCCTTAGAAAAGTACGGCCTCAAAGTAAAGTACAG
>CAJQZM010042222.1:1324-18358 GCA_907164665.1 Colias nastes | reverse complement strand
GGCACCGTCCCCAACGGGCGCTCCGTGCCGATCTACGCCACGTTCAATCTCTCTCTGGTCCAGTCCTTCCGAGACCTGTTCCAGGTGCCTTTCCTCAAGCGCACCGAACTGCGTCTCGATGTCCTGAACCTGTTCGACAAGACCTATCAGATACGCGATGGCTCAGGCATCGGCGTCGGCGCACCCCAATACGGCCTGCGCCGCACCATCCTGACCGGTATTTCGCAACGCTTCTGATCGACGCCCCGACCAACGCAGCAAAAAGGCCGGGCCTGAAACGCCCGGCACCCGAAGGCGACCACCCTTGACGCTACAGGTTTCAACACCGGCCCCTAGGGGCATTCCATCCTGAGGATCGCGTCAGTCGATCAGAGGATAATGGCAGGCCACATCACGCCCGGTCTCATGCCGCAAGAGCACCGGTCTTTCGCGCGCACAACGCACTTGCGCGATCGGACAGCGTGGATGAAACCGGCATCCATCGGGTGGCGAAAGAGGGCTTGGAACATCGCCCTGCAGAGGCAGTGCAAGACTCTTACCGGGCTGCGGTACAGCGTCAACGAGTGCGCGCGTGTAGGGGTGGAGTGGCTGCGCCAGCAGGGAAAGGGTCTCTCCCTGCTCCACGATCGATCCCAGATACATGACCGCAACGCGGTCCGAAATCTGCCTGACCACGGCGAGATCATGCGAAATGAACAGGCAGGCGAGATCCATCTCGGCCTGAAGGCGCCGTAACAGGTTGACGATCTGAGCCTGAACCGAGACGTCGAGGGCAGATACCGGCTCATCCGCCACAATTACCTGAGGAGAGAGCGCAATCGCACGCGCTATATTGAGCCTCTGGCGCTGCCCGCCCGAAAGCGCTCCCGGATAGCGATCCAGAAAACTGCCCGACAGACCAACGCGCTCCAGCAGCGCGGTCAATATCTCTGGGGAAACCTTACGGCGATGAATGCGGAAAGGTTCAGCAAGCGCGCTGCCAATCGTCCAGCGCGGGTTGAAGGACGAGCCGGAATCCTGAAAAACCATCTGGATACGACTTCGCAGGCTGCGCTGTGCACGAGGCCTGAGCCGGGCAAAATCCTGCCCGTCAAAAAGCACGTGGCCTTCGTCAGGCCTGTCGAACCCCATCATCAGGCGGCCAAGCGTGGATTTTCCACATCCCGACTCACCGACCAGCGCCAGGGTTTCGCCACGTGCCACCGTTATGGACACGCCATCGACTGCACGCAGCGCCTTGCCACTACCAAGACGATAGCTGCGCGACACGTTATCGGCCTTGAGAAGATCGGTCATGGGTAAAGCACGCAGGCAACCTCATGTGCTCCCTCCCCTGATGCGCCTGCAAATACCGCCCCGGCCCTGCGCATGGCAGGGCGTGTCTGACAGGGCAACGCCACATGCGGGCAACGTGGAGCAAACACGCAACCGGAAGGACGGGTCTGTGGCGATGGAGGCGCCCCGTCGATCACGGGGAGGGTGTCAGGGCGCGGGCCATTGAGGGGCGGTATGGCTCGCAGCAGGGCCTGTGTGTACGGATGCAGGGGCGCAGAGAGCACAGATGCCACCGGACCGGTCTCGATCACCACGCCCCCATAGAGCACCGCGACATCCGTGCAGCTTTGCGCAACGACCCCCATATCATGGGTGATGAGCATGACGCTGGCCTCTCTCTCCCCGATTTCACGCAAAAGGGTAAGGATCTGCGCCTGAACGGTAACATCGAGCGCTGTCGTCGGTTCATCGGCAATCAACAGCTCGGGCTCGCATGAAATTGCCATTGCGATCATGGCGCGCTGGCGCAATCCCCCCCGACAACTCGTGCGGAAAGCGCCGGGCCGTCTGTTCCGGCGAGGGAACGCCCATACGTGCGAGCAAACCGACCGTCCGGGCATGCGCCTCACGTCTCGATAGCGGAAGATGCAGCCTGATCTGCTCGACAATCTGCGCGCCTATGCGCCTTACCGGCAGAAAGGCAGTCATGGGGTCCTGAAAGATCATGGCGGCACGCCTTCCACGAAAGCGCTGCCAGTCACGCCCGCGAAACGCGCAAAGATCCTGCCCGTCGAAATGGAGGCGACCGCTCATTTTCCCGGCGGGCTGAAGCCCGAGCACGCTGAGACCGGTCAGACTCTTGCCCGACCCGGACTCACCCACGACGCCAAGAATCTGTCCACGCCTTAGGGTAAGCGACACGCCATCGAGCAACATGCCTGCAACAGGGTGGCGCAGTCGCACATCATGAAGCGACAGAAGGGCCTCATTCCCCATGCGATCCCCCCCCCGATACGCGGGTCGAGCAGACGATACAGCCCGTCGATCAGGGCATTGGCCATGACGACAAAAAAAAGCTGCATAAAGCACAGTGGCCATGATCAATGGCAGGTCGAGCGTACTGAGCCCCTGATAGGTCAGGTGACCGACACCGGGCAGGGCAAAAACGACTTCTGTCAGCAAGGCCCCACCGCCAAGAAGCTGTGCGAAATCGAGGCCGAAAAGCGAGAGGGCGCTCAGACCCGAGAGGCGCAGCGCATGGCAGAACCATAATCGCCATGGCCCCATCCCTTTGGCGCGCGCGGTGCGCAGCGACTCATCCTGCATGGCCGTCAGCAGATCGGTGCGCAGGACGCGGCTATACAAGCCGATAAAAGCCACCGAAAGCGTAAGCGCTGGCAGGATGAGGGATCTGGCCCACCCCGTCACGCTGGTGCCGAGCGGAACATAACCCAGTGGGGGCACCCACCGGAACAGGAAGCTGTCGTGAAAACGGCTCTGGCTGACGAGATTGACCATCTCGCCCAGCCAGAAAACCGGAATGGAAAGCCCGATCAGAGCCAGGACTGAAACCAGTCGGTCTAGCCTCCCCCCTTGCCAGACCGCCCCGACCATGCCGAAAAACAGTGCCCCGCCAATCCAGAACACCGCTGCCCACAGAACCAGCGACAGCGTGACCGGTGCGGCATCGAATACCTCCGTCACCACATTCTGTCCGTGATTGACATAGGATGTGAGATCGCGCGAGACGAACAGATGATCCATCATCGTGAGATAACGCACGGGCAGTGACCGGTCGAAGCCGTAATCATGGCGTACGCGCTGCACGATTTCCGGGCTTGCTCCACGCCCGGCGATACGCGCGGAAGGATCCGAGCCGGGCGTCGCAAAAAACACGGCGAAAACCAGAACGGAAATTCCGAACAGGACAAACAGCATTTGCCCCAGACGTGAGAAAAAGGCCTTCATCGCCTGCCTCGCACACGCAGCGCCGTCTGAACCGCATCGCCAAGTGTATTGAGCGCCAGCACAGTGATGATAATGGCCAGTCCCGGTGCAATCGCCACGACGGGGCGGCTATAGATCAGCCCCTCGCCGTCATGGATCAGACTGCCCCATGACGCCGCAGGCGCCTGCACGCCCAGACTGAGGAAAGACAAGGCGGATTCCGCCAGAAGACACAGCGCCATAATCAGCGGAACGAGAACGAGCACAGTCTCTGCCAGAGAGGGCAGGATTTCACGCAGGACGATCCTGAGGGAGGAAGCCCCAAGCCCGCGCGCCGCCAGAACGAAGCCAGCGTTCTTGAGGCTCTTGGTGCGGGCCCGTATGGGGCGCGCAGCATAAGGCACATAAATCAGCGCAATAATGCCGATAGGCAGAAGCAGGGAATCTGCACGCAGGTGAAACGGCCCAAACGACAGTTCATGCCCGACGGTCACCACACTCAGGCTGATGGCAAAAAGATAGACCGGTACAGCCCAGAGAATATCGAGCAGACGCGACAGAACGAGATCGATCCAGCCACCATAATAACCGGCCAGCAAACCGCAGACGCTGGCAGCCACGAGGCAGAGACAGGCGGCAGTAAAGGCGATGATCAATGAGGAACGGGCACCGTAAAGCAGACGGGCGGCAATATCACGCCCCTGTGAATCCGCCCCAAGTGCATAAGCCCCCCAGCGCCATGAGGGTCCGATGGGCGAAAGACCAAGATGAAGCGGGTTGTCATTGGCCTGCATGATGTCCAGCGCTACGCCACCACGCATCACGGTGCCCGCGAGATTGGACTCCATAGGGTCGATGCCGACAGCACGGGCATAGAGCGGCGCAGCCGCAGCACAGAACACGAGCGTGGCCAGAACGAGCAGCGCCGCCGCCACGGCACCGCGTCCGCGCAGAAACGCACCTGCCCTCATGTCATGCTACGCGTTGCAGCACTGGCCGAGCCATAGACAGGATAAGCCGGACCGAGCCGGAACGCGCTAAACCGCAAAACCACTTCTCCCGGCACATGAAAACGTCAGAGCACAAAGCGTGGCAAAAGAACCTGATGACTTCAACGCTGGAATGATCTCGGGCCGAGACAGAGCTGGGCGATCAGACGACGAGACAGGGCAAGATCGGGGCTACCCGTCTGCTTGCAGGCCAGTTCGAAACCCTGAACGGCCTCACAGGCACGCATGAGAGCAGGGCGGTCCCAGCGTTCGATGGCTTTGTTGAAGCTTTCCGTCTTCTTGAAAAAGACCGGCGGCCTGAGCTGCTTCATGGCCTCCTGACGCGATTGGCCCTCACTCATCCAGTCGAGCACACGCAGCAATCGAGTCATGAGAGACAGGCAGGCACGCGCCAGCGCAATGGGAGAAAGACCGTCAGCCAGGGCCCGCTCCAGTGCGATATCGGCAGTTGCACGATCACCCGCCATCGCAGCCGTTGTGGCATCGTCGAGCGTGGCGCTGGCGGAATCGCCTATGCATTCCTGGCACTCATCCAGTGTCAGTCGCCCGCCCTCACCCGCATAGAGCACGAGCTTTTCCACCTCGCTGCGTATCGCCGCCCGGTCTGCCCCCAGGACGGATGACAGCCAGAACAAGGCGTCACGGTCTATGGTCACAGACGCATCGCGAAACAGATCGGCCAGCGAGGCCACAAGGTTCTTGCCCTCTTCGGGATAGCAACCGATCGAGGCAATGGATTTATGCGCTTCGAGCGTCGTGCGCAGCTTGGCGCGCGATGCAAGACCGGGCGCTTCGATCACCATGACCGTGTCGCTCTCGATAGCGAGCGCTGCCATGACGCGCGGAAGAAGGGCGTCCTGCCCGTCGCGTATCCAGACCACACGACGACCGCCTATCAGCGACAGGGCGCCGACTTCTTCCTCGACACGCCCATGCTGCTCCTGATCGAGCAGGGCCACACGAAAAGGATCGTCGAGAGACCCCGCGATCTGCCGGGCGCATTGCGCAGCCCGTTCGCGGATCAGGCCGAAATCGTCACCATAAAGCAGGACGCCGCGCCACTTGCCGATTTCGGCCAGTGTGCGGGCAGTCGAGCGGGCATCGATCTTCATGCGCGCTCAGTTATCCGTGCTGTTGAGGTCCGTACGTCCCGTAGCTGCCGCAGGGAAACCGTCTGGTCCGGCCTTCTCATAAGGCTGACCGTTCTGCGTCGGCATAGCGTTCGGATCGAAATACGAAGGCACGTCTCTGGCATTGTTGCGCGAAGGCTTGATCTGGGATTTGAACCACACGGCAATCTGCTGGCGGATCGACCCGGCAAGCGTCTGGGCGAGGCGTGCACGCACCGTCTCGTCATTCAGCGTCTGGGCCAGATACTGCTCGAAGGTCGCGTTGAAGCCGTCAAGCTCGTTGACGTCGCCTTCTGCCACCAGTTTCGGCATCTGTTCGACGGTGAACAGACGCCAGTGCGCTGTGCCGATTTCACGGAAACGCCCGGCCGTATTGTCGCTGTGAATATCGATCACAGAAGCATTCACGTTGAAACTGACATTGAGCGTGTAACCGTCCGGCGCCTTCGTGCTGCCGCTGCCCAGCTGCTCCTGCAACGCCAGACGCAGTTCCTGCCCCTGACGCTCGGGAATATTGGCCACGTAGATGCGCTGCATTTCATGCACCACACGCGCACCACCGTCCCCATTGCTTCCATAGAGCGGCTGGAAACCGCATCCGCTCAGGGTCAAGGCAGCAAGCAGGACGAAACGACGCATGGATCAGCCTGCCACCACGAAATTGACGATACGGTTCGGTACATGGATGCGCTTGACGATGCGCTTGCCTTCGAGCATCCGTGCGACATTGGGTTCGGCCTCGGCAAGAGGCAGAACGATATCGGAGGGTGCATCGGGCGGCACTTCGATCGTACCGCGCAGCTTGCCCATGATCTGGACGCCGAGCGTGATGCTGTCCAGCGCGAGGAATTCTTCCAGCGCTTCAGGCCATGCACGTTCGACAACCATCGCGCCACCCGGTTCGAGCAGGGACACCATCTCTTCGGCGAGATGCGGCATCATCGGCGCAACCAGCAGGGCCAGGGAAAGTGCCGCCTCGCGACGCGCCGCACCGATGCCCTCTTCAGAGGCTTTCTCGGCTTCGGCGAGTGCTGCGCTCAGCTCATGCAGACGAGCCACCGCCACATTGGGGGTAAAGCCCTCAAGTGCTTCGGTAACGGCCTTGATCGTGCGATGTGTAGCCTGTCTCAGGCTGCGACCGCCCTTAGCAAACGCGGCGTCCTGAGGCACCGACGCAGCGACATTCTGCACCAGTCGATACAGGCGCTGACCGAAACGGGCCGACGCTGCCACACCGGCTTCGGTCCACTCCATATCGCGTTCCGGCGGGCTGTCGGACAGAACGAACCAGCGCGCCGTATCGGCACCGAAGCGCTCGATAATCGCCGTGGGCGAAACCGTGTTGCGCTTGGATTTGGACATTTTCTCTGAACGTCCGAGCTGAACCGGCTCACCGTTATCGCGACGCACATAGCCTTCACCCGAGCGCACGACATCTTCGGGCGCCAGCCAGCCGCCTGCATCACGATAGCTTTCATGCGTGATCATGCCCTGCGTGAACAGCCCGTCGAAGGGCTCGTCCACATCCAGATGACCCGTCGCATGCATCGCCCTTGTAAAGAAGCGTGCATAGAGCAGATGAAGGATCGCATGCTCGATACCGCCGATATACTGATCGACCGGAAGCCATGAATTGGCCGCGGCAGGATCGGTCGGGGTGCTGGCATGAGGCGCGGTGAAACGCGCGAAATACCATGAGCTGTCGACGAAAGTATCGAATGTATCCGTCTCGCGACGGGCCTTTGCACCGCATTGCGGGCAATCGACATGCTTCCAGCTTGGGTGATGATCGAGCGGATTACCCGGACGATCGAACGTCACGTCATCGGGCAGCTTGACCGGCAGCTGATCGTCAGGAACCGGAACGGCGCCGCATGTCTCGCAATGAATGACCGGAATAGGGCAGCCCCAGTAGCGCTGGCGTGAAATACCCCAGTCGCGCAAGCGCCAGTTCACGACACTGCGCCCGACGCCCATGGCTTCAAGACGTTCGATAGCCTTGCGCTTGCCTTCTGCCGTGTCGAGCCCATCGAGGAAACCCGAATTGATGAGCGTTCCCTCACCTGTCACCGCAGTCTTGCCAACGCTAAAGCTGGATTGCTGTTCGCCCGGCGGCAGAATGACGGGACGAACGGGCAGATCGTATTTGCGAGCGAAATCCAGATCGCGCTGGTCACCGCAGGGACAACCGAAAACCGCGCCCGTTCCGTATTCCATCAGGACGAAATTCGCGATCCAGACCGGCACAGTCTCATCGGGAGCGAAGGGATTGCTGACCCGCAGTCCGGTATCGAAGCCGCGCTTTTCAGCGGCTTCGATGACTTCTTCGGAAGTGCCCAGACGCTGGCATTCCTCGATGAAAGCACGCGCTGCGTCATTTTCGCGTGCAACCTTGGCTGCCAGCGGATGATCGGCAGCAATAGCTACAAAACTCATGCCGAACAGCGTATCGGGCCGGGTTGTGAAGACCTCTACCGAATCGAGATCGACATCGTATCCTTCCGGCGGCGCGTGAAGTGCGAAACGCACGCGCGCGCCTTCAGAACGACCAATCCAGCGCTCCTGCATAACACGCACACGCGCAGGCCAACGATCGAGCTTGTCCAACCCTTCAAGGAGCGGTGCGGCGAAGTCGGTGATCTTGAGGAACCATTGCGACAGGCGCTTTTTCTCGATCAGCGCACCTGAGCGCCAGCCGCGTCCGTCGACAACCTGTTCATTTGCCAGAACGGTGTTATCCACCGGGTCCCAGTTGACCGAGGACTCACGACGCTCGACAAGACCCTTGCGCCACATGTCGAGAAAGAGCTTCTGCTGGTGCCCGTAATACTCCGGCAGACAGGTTGCAATCTCGCGCTCCCAGTCCAGGGAAAAGCCCAGACGCTGCAACGTGCTGCGCATTGCAGCGATATTGTCGAGCGTCCACTGGCCGGGATGCACACCGCGCTCGCGCGCCGCATTTTCTGCGGGCAGGCCGAAGGCGTCCCAGCCCATGGGGTGCAATACCGAAAAACCGCGTGCGCGCTTGTAGCGCGCCACTACATCGCCCAGCGCATAGTTACGTACGTGCCCCATATGAAGCTGACCGGACGGGTAGGGGAACATCTCAAGCACGTAGTATTTCGGCTTGTCGGCCGCAGGATGATCGTCAGCGGCGAAAGCGCGCACTGAATCCCAACGGGCCTGCCAACCGGGCTCGGCCTTTGTGAAATCGTAGCCGAGTGTCTCTTGTTCCGTCATGATCTTCTATCGTCTGTTCCGGTCGTATCGTGCATGGAAACCGGGATCAGTCCCGGTTGCCGTTATCCGCGCGCAGCTGGCGGGCACGGGCGAGAATGCGCGTCGTAATGTCAGAGGTTGTATTTGCGGCGACCGGCGTATCGACCCATTCGCTTCCCTGCTTCTCCTGACGGAAAACAGATACGCGAAGGGCATCCGAACGCAGTCGACGATCGAGAATATACGCTGCAATCTTGAAGCGCTCATTCGTGCTGGCCGGGGGCTGGTACCAGTCAGTCAGGATCACGCCGCCATTGGCATCGGCCGAAGCGAAAGGCATGAATGACAGCGTATCGATCGCACCGCGCCACAGATAGGCATTCACGCCGCCCTGAAGCTGGTCGTCACCGCCGGTAGCGCCACGATCGACGCCCAGAAGATGGTTGCGGGGCTGTGTCAGGCTGTCGGGATCGCGCCCGCCGCCACAGGCACTCAGCGCCATCAGGGCACAGAGAGGCAGAACGGGAAGAAACCGCCCCAGGAATGACGTCGCCTTTACGGGCGCGTTGAGAGGGGCGATCGGCTGCAAACGAGGTGTCATGATGTCCCTATTAGACTGGCACTGGCCGCGTGTCGAAATCCCCGATCGCGGTACCCGCGTCCGGCTTTATTGATCGTTCATATCGCGCCCGCCCGGCCACGCCAAGCGGGGCAATGATTTATCCTCTGGGGATACTGACCCGTTCGAGCATTTCGCGCAGCCAGCCCTGCATTTTCTCTGGCAGGAATGCATGCCGCGCGAGAATGCTGGCAATCGTTACGTCCGGCACGAGACGCATAAGATGGCGTTTCACGCGTTCGGTTTCCTCACCCATACCATGCGAGGCGAGAGCCACGAGATAGTAGAGCACACCGGCCGCGCTTCTCGGATAGAGGCTGACGAATGCGGCGCCCGCCTGTCTGGCTTCTTCGTTATTACCCGACGCCTCAAGCACGAAAATGCTGTATGGCTCGGACAGCACAGCCAGAGGTTGCGAGGCACGCAAGGCACGGAATTGCTGTATTTCCTCAAGCGCTATCGATTTCTGCCCGCTCAACAATGCCTGAATGGCCTTGAGCGTATGCACCGATGGCGAGATCGCAATAGCCGGAAAAACACCACCCGCTCCGGTATATTCCGCAGTGAGCGCCTTGGCCTCGTCGAGCTGGCCGGGCGTGAAGGTGCGCGTCAGCATGGAAAGCCACACACCCAGCGGATTGGCACGAAGCTGAATGGCCACATAGCCCGCAGCCGCAGCAATCTCCTCGATGTCTTCTCTCGGCGTTGACGCGAGATCTTCCTGATACAGGAAGAAACGTATGAGCGACCGCACGTAAAGAACGAAAACCGATTCCTGATCGGACTGATAGGCCCGCTCGACCAGTTCTTCAAGCTCGCCGGAGAGGGTCACATCGCAACGCAGCAGCAGCGTCAAAGCCCGGATCGCCATCTGGAAAGAGGACAATTCGGCGATGGGACGCGACATCATGCGCTGCCCTTCGGACACGAAGAGCGACCATTGCAGCGATTTCATCACATAGAATAGCAGCGCACGCTGGGCGCGCGTATCCTTCGGCAACTCGAACCGGTCTGCCCAGACGACGCTTCCCTCCTGCCTCAGACTGAGGAGGCGGATAATCACGTAACCTTCCGAAGTCTCGTCATGATCGCCATTGACGCGCACGAGACCCGAAATGACGTAATCCGTCCCGGGATTATGCGTGTTGCCGAGTAGCGGCCCCGTCTCACCCAGCGGCGTTTCAGGGAACGGCACGACAGTAAAGGTCTGCAGCCCGACAAGCTTGACTTCGAGGCGTTCTGTCAGTTCCGCAGCCAGCATGTCGGCATGCGCCCCACCCGTCGATTTGAGGGGCGCGACAGCAATCGAGCCGAGCGAACGTGCTGGCGGGCCAGCCGAAAGAAATGACCCCTCTCCTCCACCACCGGCGAACATGCCCGAGTTCTCGACATGAATATCGGCATGAACGAGAGCCGGATCGAGGTCGGCTGACGCTCCGTGATGGGTCTTCGCATAGGAATCGAAGGCGATTCGCTCCTGCAAGCCACGAACCAGCCCCATCGTGGCCGGACCAGGCACGGTGCCGAGCTGATCCTGAAAAAGCTGTACAACCTGATCGCCCAGAGTAGCAGCCTGCGCGTATTCTCCTTTGGTCACCCAAGCCTGGATACGGGCACGCCATGCGGCTTCATTCAGCGCATCGCGCACCAGGAGATGATCGGCCGTCTCCAGAATGGCGTCGGGATCGACCTGTGTGCGCAACGCACTCTCGAAAAGCTGGTAGATATGACGGTTGAGGCGCGTGCGCTGCCCCTCGATCCATTCATTGAAGGCAGGATCGATACCGTTGAGTTCACCTAGCAGCACGTCGCTCGGCGGTGGCAGGTCGCGCAGGATGGATTTGCCGCCGTTGAGAATACGTTCGACATCGACCGAGGTCAGGGCTGGTTTCAGCGCGAGCGTGTGTCGCTGCACATCGATTACATCCACACCGAGCGGACTGAGCGCATCGAGAAGGCGATGGATCTCCTGCCGAAGAGACGCGCGCGCAAGATCGTCCGGGCGACGGCTCCAGAGGAGCTCGGCCAGATGGGAGCGGGCAACAGGTTTGCGATCCGATAACGCGAGGATCGCAAGTAATCCCTTCGTCTTCCCGCCAACAGGCAACACACTTTCACCAGTCAGTGTAGTGGCTTCCATGCGACCGATCAGTCGCAGACGCAGCAGGGTGGAATCGGTTTTTGCAACACCACGGAGGGCCAGATCGAACATTACTTCAAGCTTTCTTTTCTCAGCGCCTTATATCACATTCCCTGTCTCGGTTTTTTTACGAAACGTATTCTCCACCTCAGCATCGCGCGTAGTTGAAGGAAAAACGATAGTGCCGAGAGTGTGTCTGTTGCGGGCAACCCCTTGATGGAAGAACGGAAGTAAATCTTGCGACCTCCGCACATAAAAGACTTTTAAATCTGCTATGCAACAAGGCTTATGGATACACAACCAACAACAATCTTAGAATGACTTGCGAGTATTGCAACCGATCACAGGGAACAGAAAAAATTGAAACGGCGCCTCTTGCCGGGTGGACGGCCCCCACATACAATAGAAATGATGGTCCGCGTAGCTCAGCAGGATAGAGCACAGGATTCCTAGTTAATTGGGCGCCATAATTGGAAACGTTATGGTGGATCTGCTCAAATTCGGGGAACGCTCTGGTCGATGACCGTGCCAATCCCGAGCCAAACACAGGGCCGAAAGTTCTGTGGAGGTGTAGAGACTGTACGGGCAGCACCTGTCATCCGGATACCGGATTATGGTGAAGAGACAGTCCAGACCACGAACGACGTCACAGGCGTCGGCGGCGAAAGTCGAAGTGGTATGAATCCTGGGGCCGTGGGTTCGAATCCCGCCGCGGACACCATCACTTCAGCCCCCCTTTCACCCTGCTATGACAGCATGGAACGTATGACAGGCTCTTGCTGGCCTTCATTCCTGATTTCCGTGCAGGACCAGCTTGCCCCCTAGAAGGCGACCGTTGCAGCCTGGGGTACAAACACGGCATGCAGCAGAAACGCCAGCAGCACGATTGCAATCAGCACACCGAATATCCGGCCGAAAAGACGGAACGAAGCCACGATGAGCAGCAACAGCAGCAGTGCCAGCAATGCCGTCTCGACCTGATGCGGCACCCCAAGTGTCTGCAACCCCCTGCGCGCCACCTCTTCCACAAACACGATAACGGAGACGATCAGCGTAAAAAGGCCCATGATCAGGCCGACAACGACCGCTATCGCATTCTCGATCACGTTTCTTCTCCGATGGTGAGGTGGCCTCGTGACCCCCCTGCTGACACGCCCCGATCATATGCCCCAGACCACGAACTTCACAATGTTTCGCGATTGCATCCGGACAGCGAACCCCATCTGACTGCAGAAATATCACTGGTTTTCAGGCTTCCCGGTTATGTGGAAAACCCCTGCTCTCCATGGGGGCGCGCGCGCTTGCAGGAGCCATGATTTGATAAAAGGCACATTTCTGGCCTAGACCCGGTGCTTCTGCAGGATTTGGGAGCCGATTTGATGAAGCGCATGAGCATGACCACCCTCATCGTCATTGCGATGCTGCTTGGCATAGCCGTCGGTGGTGCAGCTCATTCCCTGATTTCGGACAGCATCCAGCAGCAGCATTTTGCCCATTACATCTCGATCGGCTCCACAATCTTTCTGCGACTGATCAAGATGATCATCGCCCCCCTGGTCTTCTCGACGCTGGTCGTTGGCATAGGTCATATGTCCGATGCGGCATCGGTCGGGCGTGTCGGGGCCAAGGCGATGATCTGGTTCGTCGGTGCTTCGCTCCTCTCGCTCACGCTCGGCATGGTGCTGGTCAATCTATTCGGACCGGGTGTCGGGATGCATCGCCTCCATGGCATCACCACCTCGCCAATCGCGACGGATGGCATGTCGCTCGACAGTTTCGTCAAACATATCGTGCCGGATTCCGTGTTCCGGGCCATGACCGACAATGAAATCCTGCAGATTGTCGTCTTTTCGGTCTTTTTTGGCATCGCCTGTGCCTCGATGCCAGAAAAGGCACGTGTCATCATGGCCTGGACCGAAAGCCTTTCACAGATCATCCTGAGAGTGACAGGCTTCGTGATGCTGCTTGCCCCCCTGGCCGTCTTCTGTGCCATGGCAGCAACGATCACGACTAACGGCCTTGGCGTGCTGATCAATTACGGCAAGTTCATGGGCGAATTCTATATCGCCCTTTCCCTGCTCTGGGGCGCGCTGATCCTGGCTGCCTTTGCCATTCTCGGGCGCTCGGCACGTCGTTTGATCGGGCTGATGCGCGAGCCATTCCTGCTGGCCTTTTCCACCGCGAGCTCTGAAGCGGCCTACCCACTGATGCTGGACCAGCTTTCACGCTTCCCCATCTCGCGACGCATTTCCTCTTTCGTGCTGCCTCTGGGCTATTCGTTCAATCTCGATGGCACGATGATGTATTGCACCTTCGCCAGCATCTTCATCGCACAGGCCTATGATATCAGCCTGCCCTGGAGCACGCAGATCATCATGCTGCTGACGCTCATGCTCACCAGCAAAGGCGTTGCGGGCATTCCCCGCGCTTCTCTGGTTGTCATTGCAGCAACGCTAAGCCAGTTCAAACTCCCCGAAGAGGGCGTTCTGCTCATCCTCGGTATCGACACGTTTCTCGATATGGGGCGTTCGGCAACGAATGTCGTGGGCAACTCTCTGGCAACTGCCGTGGTGGCGAAATGGGAAGGCCAGCTTCCGTCAACCACCACGTCTTCTGAAAGGGTCTGAGCACGCCTTGCAGGGCGTGCCCGCCGGTTCAGGAAAAACAGGTCAGGCCCTGTTGCGACGGCTCAGCAGGATGAGCCCCCAGCCGGCCACCAGAAGCAGGGCGATGAATGGAATGGCCATCACGGTATAGGTGCCTTCCGGATAATCGAGCCCCATCATGACGACCACAAATCCGAGGAACCCCAGCGTCAGATACGAAGTAAACGGCGCGCCCGGCATGCGGAACCCGGCACTTTCGATCTCGCCGCGATCGACGAGCTGACGCAACCGGATCTGACAGATCAGGATGAAGCTCCAGGTGCTGATGATGCCCAGCGCCGCGACATTGAGCACGATTTCGAACACGCGTGCCGGAATGAGATAGTTCAGCCCTACCCCGACCATATAGACGGCCACTGTCGTGAGGATACCGACGTAAGGAACGGATTGCCTGTTCATACGCGCGAGGGCTCGCGGTGCGGAGCCACCCATCGCAAGCGCGCGCAGAATGCGGCCAGTCGAGTATAATCCTGAATTCAGGCTCGACAGGGCCGCCGTCAGCACAACGATATTCATCACCGTATCGACATGCGGCACACCCAGTGCCTGAAAGAAGGTTACAAACGGGCTGACACCCTTGTGGTAGGCATTCCAGGGCAGAAGACAGACGAGCAGAATGACCGAACCCACATAGAACAGACCGATACGCCAGATCACGCTGTTGATCGCGCGGGGGATGATCGCGCGCGGATTGGCGCACTCACCGGCCGCGGTTCCTACAAGTTCGATGGCCGAATAGGCGAAAACAACACCTTGCATCAGGAAGAGCGCCGGCATGATCCCATGCGGGAAAATGCCGCCATTTTCTGAAATCAGGTGAAAGCCGGGAATATTGCCCGCAACCGGCATTCTGAGGCCCAGAACCACGCAGCCAAAAACCAGAAACAGCGCAAGGGCCACAACCTTGATGAGCGAGAACCAGAATTCGAGTTCACCGAAATAGCGCACGCCGATCATGTTCATCGTGCCGACGATACCGAGGGCGACAAGCGCGAACACCCATTGCGGCACATGGTCGAAAGTACCCCAGAAATGCATGTAGAGCGCAACTGCGGTGATATCGACGATACCGGTCATGGCCCAGTTGAGGAAGGACAGCCAACCCGCAGCATAAGCTGCCTTCTCACCCAGGAACTCGCGCGCATAGGAAACGAAGCTTCCGGCGCTCGGCCTGTACATGACGAGCTCGCCAAGCGCACGTAGGATGAGAAAGCAGAAAATTCCGCAAACGAGGTAGTCGATCGCCAGAGAAGGACCAGCCTGCTGGAGCCGCGTTCCCGCCCCCAGAAAGAGCCCTGTGCCGATCGCCCCGCCAATGGCAATCATCTGGACCTGACGACGGTCCAGATCCTTGTGATACCCTTCATCGACCTGCGGCGGGGGATGAAGCTGCGACTTGGATGGAATGTCCAAAACTCTGTAATCCTGACCTTGTTGACGAATTTTCTTGTTCAATCGTAACGAATTCTCCGCGTGCTGCCAATCGTTTCCATTGGCAGCTTGCCAGAGGGGTGTGTCATGAAATGCAGGGCACTCGACCTGATCTGTCAAGCCATCGCCCGCTTCTCCATCCGATGGTCCGCAGGAGATGCGCGAGCGCGGCAGATCCCGTTAATCCGGCCAGTTGCGGCCCTTTAAGGTCGTGTCGGAGCGGTTCGGTCCGGTCGTCGGATCGACAAGAAATACCCTTATGACCGTTATTTAAGACGTCACATCAATGTGTCTTTCATCACATAGAAATGTCATGTCGACGCGCCGTTAATACTCCTAGCCTGACAGCCCATACATGCTCACGCATGCCCTGCCTGACCGCCTGCAAGGAGAAGGAACGCCCATGAAACGCTTTTTCAATCATCGGGAAACCATCGTCGCCGAAGGGATCGAGGGTCTGTTGCGCTCTTCCGCAGGTGCCGGTCTGTGTCGCCTCGACGGGGCTGACGATATCCATGTGGTGTTGAGAAAAGACTGGCAGAAGCAACATGTTGCGGTGCTGTCCGGCGGTGGCTCCGGACATGAACCGGCCCATGCGGGCTTTGTGGGCAAAGGCATGCTGACAGGCGCTGTTTGCGGTCAGCTTTTTGCCTCCCCCGGCGTGGACGCCATTCTTGCTGCCATACGTGCCGTGACTGGCGAAGCCGGGTGTTTGCTGATCGTCAAGAACTACACAGGCGATCGTCTTAATTTCGGCATTGCCGCCGAGCAGGCCAAGGCTCTCGGCCTCGATGTGGAGCTCGTGATCGTCGGCGATGATATCGCTCTTGGTCAGACCGACAGAGCACGCGGCATTGCCGGGACTGTGCTCGTGCACAAGATTGCAGGCGCTGCGGCAGAAGCCGGGCAATCGCTGCAGGAAGTGGCCGCACTGGCACGCAAAACGGCGAAAGCTATCGGCTCGATCGGCCTCGCCCTGAGCGACTGCAATGTTTTCACCCCCGATCAATCGACGCGCCTGAGTGACGAAGAGGCCGAGCTTGGGCTTGGCATTCACGGTGAGGCCGGGGTCGAACGTATTCCCATGGCTGACCTCGATACGCTCATGGCCAGAACGGCAGACAGGCTGGAAGCATCCCTCCCCGAAGATGGCGAGGTCATCGTTCTGCTCAACATGCTGGGAAGCGTTCCCCCGATCGAGGCCTATGCCCTGCTCGACGGGTTTTCGCGCACTCGTCTTGCCCGTCGAACAGCATGGATCCTCGGGCCGGCGCCAGTCATGACGGCACTCGACATGAACGGCTTCTCTCTTACCGCTCTGCCTGCCGATCCTGTGTTTATCGACGGCCTGCAAGCGCCTGCTTCACCCCATGCATGGCCCGGCATCGCCCCCTATGGCGCGATTTCCACATGTCCCATGCCGGCCTTGCCCGATACATTCATCGAGGCGCCCTCGGATAATCCGGTTCTTCGCGCGCTGATAACGAAAGGCGCGCAAGCCCTGATCGACAACGAAGCCGCGCTTAACGCACTCGATGCCAAATGCGGCGATGGCGATGCAGGTTCGACCTTTGCCGATGCCGCGCGCCAGATATTG